>JAQIXT010000266.1:0-47383 GCA_034700445.1 Stenotaenia linearis
TTACAGCCTGAAATAAGTTACAATATTTTTATTTACAATAATAAAATTTAATTCAATTTAAAACACACCTGTCTGTTCTTCAATTTGACATTCATCGCTAACGATTGATCTTGCAGTGTGATAATTTCATTGCTAATACTTCCTAAATCACGTTGAAAACTTAGAAGTAATTGTTCCATTCTCTAAAAACAAAATTTCATAAAAATTAAAATTAAATATTTACAAAATTTTGTAAATAATACCTCTAAAATTTGATCACATGCTTGAATTTGATTGTGAAGACTCGCGATGTTCTGACTTTCCTTTATATCTATTAATTTGCATTGAAATGTTAATAACGAAAAATAAATTAATTTATTCTGATGTACATACAATCTTGAATTGATGCAGTTTCTACTTCTTTCAACTCCTTTTCAACTTGCCTTGAATATTGGCGCAAATCAACACCCTATAAAAATTTTACAAAATTAACCAAATAATTTTTTTTTATATTTAATATTCGAAATTACAGTTTTCATCGCTTCCTTGACAAGTTCATCTTCCAAATTTTCCTGAATATGAATATCGACTTCATCCAAAACCGATTCCTCTTCATTCAAAAAACTTGGAACGGTTAAACCAAACAAATTCCCATGTTGCTCATCTTCAAACTAAAATAAAAATCGAAACATGTCATTGAAATTTAAAAATAATGACCACAAACTCATAAACAAACAAAAATTACGGGATTAGTTGACGCCATTTTATTAATTTGTCATTTCTGCACCTGCGCTACCCATAATTCAATACTACATCCGTTTACTATAGTCATCCGTTTCCGGTTTACGTGCCTTTTGCGTTTGGTCAGAGAGCGGCTTTCAACATGGTAAGAAATCAGAATCTTGAATTTATAACGCCATCCTTAACATTTAAAACATCTCCGTGAAAGAAAATGAATCGCTGATGACTTTATAGCATAATTAAATGTAAAATTAATATTTTCTCTTTTTCATAGTCGTTGGTTATTCCGGAAAAATTTCAACACATCTTGCGTGTTATGAACACGAACATCGATGGCAGACGTAAAGTTATGTTTGCGTTGACCGCGATCAAGGTATAATATAAAAATAAATTATTAAAGTTTTAATCATTTTAACAATAAAACTAATTTTTTCAGGGTTGTGGTCGTCGGTATTCAAACATTGTATGTCGCAAAGCTGACATCAACTTGAACAAACGTGCTGGCGAATTGACCGAAGAGGAAGTCGAGAAATTGGTTACAATCATGTCGAATCCTCGTCAATACAAAATCCCAGATTGGTTTCTCAATCGACAAAAGGACGTTAAAGACGGCAAATACAACCAAGTTATGGCTAACACCCTCGAAAACAAATTGCGTGAAGATCTGGAGCGACTTAAGAAAATCCGTGCTCATCGTGGATTAAGACATTTCTGGGGGTAATTAAATTAATCAACAATTTCGTTTAAATTTTTTAAAAAAATTCTAAAAATTAATTTTTAATAATTTTCAAATAGATTGCGCGTGCGTGGTCAACATACGAAAACAACTGGTCGTAGAGGACGCACTGTTGGTGTATCTAAGAAGAAGAGTTAAATAATTTGCGTGTAATGTTTATGAATTGAATAAATAAAGAAATCGAAACAATTTAGTATGGAATGAGATTTATTGCCAGTTGGAATAGATGATAAAGCACAAAAAAATTCAAAATTAATATTTTTTTAATTTAAAAATTTATGAAAAACTGGCGTTATGTACAATTCATATTGCTGTTACTTCTATAACCCCCCAAAAAAATTCATTTTGTTACACGATTGAAGTTTATAGTTTCATCAAGAATAGATAAACAGAAAAAAAAATTATTTCAAACGCTGCAATCCCTGCAAAGCTCTAGCAAATTTGAGACTTGCATAATTCCATAATTCTTATTCTACCACAACCAATTAATCTAGATGCCATTCAATTTCATTATATCTAGATTGTCAAGTTAATACTCTTCCTGTAGTTTTCTCAAATATATAAATTACACAATTACATTATATACACGAATATCTTTTTAAAAAACGAGAAAAATAAGGGCTAAATAGGACGAATTATTGTATAGAATCTGAAGACTAATAATTGAAAACAAAATTATTGCAGAAATTCAATGTAGGCAATAGGAATTTTGCCTCTTTGCGATCCGCGTTCTCCCATTATCCAATCAGAGCCCAAGCCAGGAACGGAATAAACAGTTATAACCTGTTTTTAAAAAAAAAATGAAAAAAGAATTAATCTTTGTAGTAAAAATGAAAATAAATTAAATTTACTTCATCTGATTGTAATGATAGCTGTTTACTGTCAGTTGCTGTGTAATCGTACAATACGCGTGCCTTTTTCTTCAATCCAGAATTAGTGTTTGGAAGCTGATCTTCGGAACCAGAACCTGGTGTGGAAAGCATCGGAGAAAACTCGGTCGAAGTATTCGCAGCTGCACTCATAGTGGCACTAAATAAAAAAGAAAATTTTAATCAATTAATTAATTAATTAATTTTGATGTTTTCTTCAATACCTAGCCAATTCTCGCTGCAAATCCATCATGTATTGATGGCTTTGTGCGTAATACTGTAATTGTGCTTCGACGAATTCGTTTAAACAACGCAAATGATGGCCCTATCGAATTCATACTATGAAATTTCAATAAAAATTAGTAAATTGTGAAATATTTACATGTGTGCTCGTTATTCCTTCAAGTAATAATTTCGTAATCTCAGCTTGTCGGTCGAACTCTGACTGCGCCAGACGCAAATCTCTCTCAGCCTGAAATTATTTTCATTTTTCAAATACAAATTCAACAAAATTTATACACAATTAAACCTATACACACGTGTACTGTCTAATCTACATACATTTTCTTTACAACAAAATAAAATACCTGATCAATCATATCTTGAACTGTAACCCCTTCCTTAAGCTAGCATTGACGATTAAAATTAAATAATTAAAATTAGTAGCAATACTATTTCTACCTTTTTATCTCTTTCTACAACACACAATTTTAAAATAATAAAAATTCATTTCTCAACGTACATTCTGCTGTCCCTCCATTGATCTCGCTTTTCGTAATCGGTTCTTGCAAGCATCTAAATCCAATCGACGGTTTTCAAGAATTTTTCTTTCTTTCTACATTAAAATTTCAAAAAATAACATTAAAAAAATTTTTTTTAACTTTAAAATCTCTTACCATGATCGTTTTCATATCTCCCTCTAAAAATTTCCTCAATGGCTGAATATAGACATGTGCCGATGACTGTATAAACTCACGCTCGGCACCTCCAAGTCTTTGTTGGGTATGACCAACCTTAATCAAAGCAGTACCTGAATTTTTCAAAATATTACATCAAAAAATAATCTCTCTTAAAAAAAAAATATTAATTTTAAAAACCATAAGCGGTGCCAGGTCCAAATTCGTTTCCAGCTTCGATCAGATCGACACCCAACAGTTCCAAATTACTGAGTCTGTCACGAGGTTTTTTGTCAAGTTTTTCAAAAAAGAAATCCTCAACTCTGTTACCTAAACGATTTATCGTCTTAAGTATTAAAAAATTATCTTAACTATCCACCACATACTTGGATTAGGTGTCAATACACCTTCAATGCGAGCCAACAATTTCTCGCTCCATAGTTTCGTTTGATCGGACCTTTGTGCCAAATTTTCGAAATGAGCGTCTAGCTCTGTTTTTTCAGTTTTCCCAAATTTCTCTTCGGTGTACTAGAAATAAAAATAAAAAGTGGTTTTAATCGTAATCTTAAATGCACCTGTCATTTTCTCGGTCACTAGACAAGGTGCGATAACACTAAAATGACATGAACTTGATTTATATTAAAATTGTTTTCAAATTGTTCTGCTGCGCGTAATAATGCGTTATTGTATATAAATTATACAAATTTCACCAGCAAATACCTGTACTGCTCGTGTAAGTGCCGATGCAGCTTCTGCCGCAAACTTCTTGAACTCCATTTTGGGCAATCAGAGAAAGAAAAACAGCAGCAGCGCCGCAGTAGTAGCAAGGACGTAGCAGGATGACACGTTGTTATTCACCATGATTGTAATTAACTGATTAACCACATGAATTGAGCTATAAATAACAAAATAGAATTTTTTTTTTGTTCTTTTTATTTCGCTATCAAAAAGGGACAAATGAATAAATCATTCATTTATACAAAAAAAGTAACAATTTTACTTATTATTTTAAAAACCAGAGTAATGGAAATGTCAAAAAACATTACCAGGCACTAAAACGTTTGACAGAAAAAATGAAATATTTACATTTCCAATACTATTTTTTATTTTCAGGTTCAAAATTCTTCAACTTTTGACAATGTAAGCTTAGCCGTACATCCCGACAAAGTAATAAATAGAATGAAAACATACAAGGCGCAGTTTTAGCAGTGTACACGAAAATTGCCCTGAGTAAATAACTATCAAATGGACCACTATTTCATATAAAAAGATTTTCAGTTTCAAGATATCACAGGAAGGGATTTTTAAAAAAATGAAAAAACGAAAATAAAGTAGAAAATTCTACAGCAGCCTTTAAAAATTAAATACGAGTTGTTCAGTTTGTCTTTAAGCCACAATTGATCAAAAAAATTAAAGAAAATGATGTTTTTAGTTACGAAGAACGGAATTCGTACGTTAAATGAATGTAGAACACAAGTAAAAGGTTAAATTAAGTTGGTCATAAAAGACATGGAGAAACACTGGTGTACATGAGCAATGTGAACAGTAATTAGTCCGTATATTTATCAAGTTTGTGTTTGAAATGTAGAAAAAATTCTTTTTTTTGGCGTCTGGCGATTCACAGAATGGCACACATCCGACAGTCTACCACCACCATCACTGGGACTTCATAGATACTAGTTTCCTCTGTCTTGTCCTGTGGAATTTAAATTAAAGTGTAATGAGTGAGAAATTTAATGCTTTGGATCAAATTAAATATCAATTCGATAAATTAAATATTTTTTGCATTTTTCGGTGAGTTTGAGCTGATATTTTTTAATCATTTTTTTTTTAAATTTTGAGTTGGAAATTTAATGTTTTTGATAAGTGAAATTAAAGCTTGCAAATTTTCAATCATTTCAGGTGGATTTTGAATCCAAAATTGATGAAATTTCATGAGTTATTAAAAATTCTACGATTTCTTTGTGAAAATTGATTGAATATACAAAAATTCTCGTAAAATTCAATGATGCTTTACATAAATTGATCAAATATTTATAAATCCTTGCAAATTCTGATGAAATTTTGTGAACAGTAATTGAATTTTCAACAATTCTTGCAAATTCCTATGATTTTTTTTGTGAAAAATGATTAAACTTTTACCAAATTCTTGCAAATTCTGTTAACTTTTATAAAAGTGAATGAAATTTCATGAAACTCAACGCAACAAGCAACAATCACAAAGAAAATCATCCAATTTTACGATAATTACACAATTTTGAATACGTTTTTCGCTTTATCTAGTATCACTCACATGAAAAAATCAATTCACTGCATAATCAGATAAATTCAGATAAACCCAAAAAAATAAAATTATCAATAAAAATCTCTGAAATACAATTACCGTGCTTCGGTTCTGTGATTGGTATATTCAAACCACATGACATTTGGTATCAACGTAGAATCACGGATCATAAGAAATTCACATACAGGCCTACCAAACAAAACAAAATCATTTCAATTCCATTTCCAAAAATTTAAAAATTTAAAAATTTAAAAAAATTTAAAAATTACCACAATGCAATCATAGGAAACAACGGCGTTAGTAAAAGTTGCATTACAGCAAACCATAAACACCCAAGAACTCCACCTATTACCGCTCCACTAATAACCTGCGTCCACGTATGGTATTGCAAATATATTCTAAACCAAATTCAAATTCAAAAATTAAAAACAAAACAAAGAGATTAAAATCAAAACATAATTACCTACTATACGATACAGCTATAGCGGACCAAAACACACATAATGTGACAAAATACTTCCACGCATTGTCCATTAAGGAACTATTACTAATTTGATGTAACCTGAGCGTAATTCAACAAAATCACAAATAATCAATGCGGTCTTTGTTAACGTGATTTAAAATTTACCGTATTAGCATAAAAAAAGCAACATAAGTGGCAAAAAACCACATAAATTGAGAATGACTTGAAGGCATGCCGTATTCGGTAAATAATACTTCTCGACCTACTAAAATTTTAAAAAAATATTCAAATTTTTTGTACATTTTAACTCGTAATTTAATTTCCTACCCCGACTGGGCCGAGATTCTCGTATAATATGTTTTAATACCCAATTTACTGCTTCATTTAGTATCGTACCGCAAAAGAATGTAATCTGAGAAGGAAAAAAAATGAATTTAAGTAATTGGTTATTTTTTTGAATTTTTTGAATTTATTCTTACTGTGTGAAGATCTCGTCTAAAAATGATAAGTGTTGCAAATCCAACTAATATAGCTAATGGTAATAAGCTGGTCATGGCCAAAAATTTGCCAATCCAATCATCTGAACGATAAATAAAGAAAAATTAATAAATAACAAAAAAAGGTAAACAATTAACTGTTTTTGTTATGTATTCAGGGCGCGAGCAAATTTTTTTCAAGAAACGTAAATTAATTTGTGATGTTTTACCCTGAGGATATTCAACATGTGTAATTGCCAATGAGGTCCACTTAGTTTCTTCACTGTCACTAAGAGACCGACTGTCATCACGTATGCCACCTGCCCCGTTAGACGCCATTTTTGTTTAATTTTAAGAGCGAGTGAAGTGCGGAGTCTGACTTTTGAATACGAATAAAGTGTTTTGTAAATTACGGTTAGTGAGTGTTTATTAATTATGCTGAAATCGAATTAAAATTGTTTAAAAGCAATAAAAAGATTTTTTTTTAAATTAAAATTTTATTTTATATTTAAGACGAGATTTAATATGCAGGACAGCGCCGTAGCGACATAAACACAAATCAAGATGGCGGCGCCCATGAAAAAAACATGTTCTCATGCTTTGAAGTTTTCCGTAATTGCAGAATGTTCCGTATCGAAAGCAAGGTCGGCTGTAATGATATTACCGCATGGACCAGTTGCAACACCAGTATTTATGCCAGTTGGTACTCAAGGAACTCTAAAAGGATTGTTACCGACACAAGTTGAAGAATTGGGATGTCAGATAATGCTTGCAAACACTTACCATCTGGGAATGAGACCTGTAGAAATACATTTTTAGTGCCTTGAATGTTTCTTTTATTAATTTTTTTACGTTTTTCTGTAGGGACCGGAATTACTACGAATAGCAGGCGGTTTACATAAGTTTATGGGCTGGAACAGAAATTTACTTACAGTAAAAATTTTGATATTTTGATTTACAAGATAAATTTTGAATAAATGATTATTGAGAATTAATCATTTTTTCAGGACAGTGGCGGTTTTCAGATGGTTTCACTAGTCAAGTTGTCGGTCATAACCGAAGAGGGTGTTAAATTTCGATCTCCCTACGATGACCGCGAAATCATGCTTACGCCTGAAAAGAGTCTAGAAATTCAGCAAGCAATTGGAGCTGATATTATGATGCAATTAGACGACGTTGTTCACAGCTGCACGACTGGACTGAGACTAGAAGAAGCGATGCATAGGTTAAAAACTATTAATTTACGTTTTTTAACATTGTAAATAATAAAAAAAATTTTTTTTAGAACGATTCGATGGGTCGATAGATGCATCGAAGCGCACACGACACCAAAAACCCAGAATTTATTTCCAATAGTTCAGGGCGGATTGGACGAATCGCTACGAACACAGTGCGTTACTGAATTAATCAAACGAGATGTTCCTGGTTTCGCGATCGGCGGTCTTAGTGGAGGGGAAGAAAAATCAATTTTTTGGAAAATGGTAAATGTGAGCACGGATCATTTACCGAAGAATAAACCGAGATATTTAATGGGCGTTGGGTAAATAAATTTTTTTTTTATGGAAAAAAATATAAAATTATGATTTTTTCAGTTTTGCAACCGATTTAGTCGTTTGTTGTGCACTCGGAGTTGATATGTTCGATTGTGTTTTCCCAACCCGAACAGCGGTTTGTTATTTTTATTAAATTTATTAAATTTATTCGAATTATTAAATTTATTGACTTTTTTTTGTTTGTTTAAGAGATTTGGGTGTGCGCTTACTCTTTCTGGTCAACTGGAACTCAAAAATAAAAAATACGCAATGGATTTCAACCCTATCGATAAAGATTGCACGTGTAGTACATGTAAACGGTACACAAGAGCGTACCTTCACACAATAGTTAAAGAAGAAACAGTCGGTTGTCATTTATTAACGATTCACAACGTCGCATTCCAAGTATTCTTTAAAAAAACAACAAAAATTCGATTTTCTAAAAATTTTTATTTTTTCTTGTTTTTCAGATGAAATTAATGAAGAATATTCGAGAAAGCATAGAACAAGACCGGTTTCCATCATTCGTTCGTAATTACATGAAAACAGCTTATCCGGACGAAGATTACCCCGAATGGATCGTCGACGCATTAAACGCTGTAAACATTCGTTTAAAAGATAAATAAAAATCACTTTTATTAATTTTGTTGAAATTTATTTTAATTACCAACAAATCGAATGATACCATTTTTTATTAAAAAAGAAAGACCTTGGTAATTATTTGTAAAATGATTTCAGCGATTAGAAAAATTGCTAAATGACTCGGTAACTAATCTTATCACTAACCTAATTCGATACAAAAATGTTTACGACTAGGATAAAATGTCAAATAAAAATCATCACTTCTAAAATTATTTGTACATTTTTCTCGGTATTTATAACTTGCATTATTAACTTCCACTTGTTCTAGCAGTCAAGAGTTGAAGCGATGTTCTTAATGACATTAAACCTTATTTGCTGCTTTTTGTGTAGCAAATAAACAGTCAATTAACAATCAGTCCACTTTGTGAGGCGTTGATGATGTTAAGAAAAGGTGCACAATTTTCCCCAGATCATGATTAATTGTCCTGTGTTGATTCTGGTTTGGAATTTCACAGTGTGAAGAATAATACGATTACTATGATCATGATTGAGCTTAGAACTCCAATTGCCATCCATTGTCTTCTGTCTGGAAATAAATAAATTAATAATTAATATGGAAATTTAAAAAAAAAAATTTCATTTTTTTATTTTTATTTTTTTTATTTTTTGATTTGATATGTACCATTGGACATGTGTAAGACCTTGGCTACTTTTTTCATTGTTGTGTCCAGTTTTGATTCGGTTGTGTCAATTTCATGGCCAAATTCATCCAGCATTCTGAAAGTGATTGAGCAGTGGTTATAAAATTTATAAAGAGAGAAGAAAAAAAAATTGAAATATTACAAAAAATATTTTAAAAAATGAAATTTATTTAAAATATCTGAAAATTTCTAAATTTTTAAAAGTAACTTATAAAAATCTAAAATTCTAAAAAAATCCGTAAAATAAATATCTAAACTTCCTAAAAATTATCTAAAGAATTAGTAAAAGATATCAAATTTCTAGATTTCTAAAAAAAAATCCTTAAAAAATTATCTAAAATCCCTAAATTCCTAAAATTCCTGATAGTTTTCTGTAACTCTAAAAACTCTTTAAACTTTTTAAAAAATACATCCAAAATTCTAATAACTCAAGAAATTTCTTTAAAAAATACTTAACATTTTCTAAAAATACTAAAAACTCAAATTTTTAAAACACTACAATAAATTTAATTTAAAAAAAAACACCAAAATTTTAAACACTTAAAAAAAAATATAAATTTTAATTTCAAAAATATAAAAACTCCACACATAAATCTCAACACCACTCTCCAAACACCCTACCACACTCGATTAACTCCATAACTCAAATGGACATTTCCTCACCCACTTAACCAATCACTAAAATCTTTATTCCCAAACTACAAAACACCCAACCACACACACACACTCATATAAAACCATCCAAAAAAACCATCTTACATTGCTTGCTCTTCCAACTCACGCCCAATTTGTCTCGACATCGTTTTCAACGTCCCCATACTGTCCTGTATCAAATCCAACTGCTCATCCTGCGCTTTAACCAACGTCTGTAAAATAAAATATAATTACAAATCAAAAATAAACATTATTAAAAAAAAACACCAAAACCACCTGTTGTTGCAAATGCATTCCCTCAATTAATTCCTTATTCGGACTCTCCATCTCAGTTTTGAGGCGCGTGTAATGCCCTGATCGAGCCGGACTTGAATTATTCAACAAAGGCTTAAATAATTTATGAAAAAAAAAAAAATTAAATTAAAAATACAATTCAAAGAATTCAATATATCATATCATATCAAAATCAAACAATCAATAATCACCTGTTTCATCTTTTTATCTCTAGTTTTATTCATATTCATCTTCTCTTTCATGACCTATTAAATAGAAAACCAAATAATAAACATTTTTTTTTTAATTTAAAAAATCAATTGAATAAAATTTTATACTCACTCGAATATCCTGCCGAGCTTGTTCTATAAACCCCTTTCTAGTTGCTATTTCACCATTATCGAGCTTGAATTTTTTTGGATTCTTTTCTACTATAGTTGAGTGTGAGTTAAGGAACGTAATTGCAAAATACACTAAAACAAAACCAGCCACGCACCAACATAACTCAAACTCCAAAACACACAACTGTAAATACGGAGTCAGCGGTATCATGTTCTCACATGTTTACATTGTAATTTCGACAAAATCACGTCCAAAACCTCATTTACGCACGTGAAAAACGAGGAAAAAACATAATCAAAACAAAACCACTGGCTTCAACCCTTTTTTGGATTATTTTTAAAGAAATTCCCATTGGTTTCAACACTTACGCTTAGCCTAAAGCTAGAAAGTGAATGTGGAACGAAAGTGAGTTCCACTTTTTCTCCCGCGTCTCAAGGACATTAATGTCGCCATTTTGATTATGTGATAGCATAAATCTATAGACATAAATACATTTTTTCATGCTCGTAATTGAAGTAAATGGTTCATGGTGTTCGTCATGTCTATTTTAAATCTAATTATCAGCGAAGAAAATTTTTTTTCGGGTTTTCGAGCGCATGAGTTGATAAAAAACAGAAATGCGATGAGAAATTTAATTTAAAGGATATTAATTGTCTCTTCTAGATCCTCCAAATCCCACTCTATACTGCGTAAACTGTTGCGAAGTTCGTTTGTGATCCACTCGAACTCTTCTTTGCTAACCAGTCGCGGCTCGTCGTGACATTCGCACCAACGTCCGTATAATCCTTTAGTGTTTGTTACGGCTTTGATGACATCACTGAAATAAAATATTAAAATTTTAGAAAATTTTAGAGAATTAAAAAAAAAATTAATATATAAATTTGTTTAATTTTTTTTATGTTTTTTTAATTTTTTTGATAATCTTTTTTGACGGTTGTGATATTTAATTCTCGAAATTAAATCCGCGATTAAAGTTCGCGAGTTTTGATTAAAAATTGTTGAGAAAATAAATGAGAAAAATTAAAATTGAAATAAAAATCGTTGAATATGATCTACTTACTCTTTAACTACAAAGAAGGGGTCTTCGAGAGTCATACCTTCAACCTAAGCAATTAAAAAGAATAAATTCCCTACAAATTTTGCTCCGCATCACATCTGCGTCACAAGCCAAATCTTCTACTCTCCACCATTTTGACTCGTACTTTAAACAGGATGTGACGTCATTTCGATATCAATTTATTTTCTTTGACGTCAACATGTGACTCAACTATTAATGAGAATAATAGAATGAGAATTATTTATTCAGTTTAATTTTTCAAAACTCGGAAATAACTTTTCAGGAAAAACCATTCACGAAATAAAAAATGTAAACAACAACAAGGGAAAAAATTTCACAACAAAATAAAATTTTTATAAATAGAAAAGTATTAAATAAATTTTTTTTTTTAAAAAGCAACAACAACAAGTGCAACCTGTTTCAAGTTCACTCATGTTGAATGAATTTAAATGGAACGAATTGTTTAAAATCGCACAATCATATCCATGCTTTTATTCTCACTCACAATAGCGCTCCTACATCTGTCACCATCCAAGGCGATTACCCTCATAAATTATTAAATTAATTCAAAAATATTCAATAATTTTTTAACCTAAATAAAATAAATTAAAAATATAATGACATTTACACTAATAGCGAGTTATAACTGAAGGTTTCAAATTCCTTGACTTTTTCAAAAAAATATTTTAATTTAAAAAAATTCCAAAAAAAAATGGTCGACTGGATTTTTTTATTGCATGCAATTCCCACATATAGGGATAACTGGATGACACGATTTCCGGTAAAAACTTCGCGAGTGTGGTACCCTGTGACTCGACCTCATGAGAAGGGGCACATGAATTCCGGCTACTACCTGCTTTAACTACTCAATGAGACCACAGCCCTTCCGCAATTATTGTCAGTTATGGGAAAAAATTTTATCCAAAACAAAAAAAAAATTCAATTGTCAGATATTTGAGTGACTGATATAATTTGATGAATTATTACCGTGTGTATTGACTTAGCGGTTATTTATGGTAGTTACGGTTTTATGGTTATAAAAAAATTTGATTTATCTAAATATTTACAGATTGTAAATGTGTGCAATAAGTCATTATAAATGTGATTTACAATCTTACAAAGGTGGAAAGGTTTGTAAATATAATACTCAAAATTTACGTGGTTTTAAGTGTTTGTAAATATAACCCTCAATTGAAACTAACTAGTTATAAGAATTGATAACATGATTATAAATTCACAGTTCCAATTTAAATGTAAATGCACATTTACAATTTGTAAAGAAATTATAAATTATAAAGTGAAGTTACCGGCATTTACATCTTGTAAATATAATATTACTTTGCAATAAAGATTATCTGCTCAAGTGTAAATATGTTGTAAATTTTGTGCGTAAAGATTCTATTTTCTAATTAAAAATAAATTATAAATATACTTTGTAAATTTCATCTTACTAAGTGCAAATATGTTGTAAATGTGCTGCATAAAATGTATTTTTTATCGTGTAAAGGTGGGTGTAAATGAAATATTTATACATGTGAGTAAAGTAGTTTTTTTTACATCGATCAATTTGATTTTTCACACAAAATAATTATAAAAAGAATTTATTGAAGTACAAAGCGAGTAAGTTGATACAGGACGGAAAAAAGTGTCTGGTTTGCAGTAAATGAATATGTATATCAGGTAGTCAAGGTTGGGTATTTATCAGGCAAACGGGAAGTGCAATGCTCAGGTTGCTATCAAAGACACAAGTTCCCACGGTGAAATTGTAAGGAGAACCCAAGGGATGGGAGAGGGCAAAACCCTTGAGAAATTGCAATCCCCCACCCAGGCGGAGGTTAGTCCAGCTTCCGCGTTCACTTAAGAAAAGAGGAAGAGGGACTTATAGATGGGAAAGAGCCAAAAAGAGGGAGGGAAATTACCTGAAGAAATGCTCAGCCCATGCCATGGGCTGAGCCGAGCCCGCCTTATTTGTATTCAACTGGGCGAGAGTCGTATTGGCATAATCTAAGCCGACGTGTTTGACAAACAGAGAAGATCGGTTTCAGACGTTCTTGATGGTTTTGGTTTGAGAAATCGGAATTTTGCGGGTTTTGGAAATTGAATTTTTTAAAATTTTGGTTTATGAATTTATTAAGATTTTTAAAATTTTTCTTTGCGATATTAGAGAGAGAGTTTGATTTACATGTGCCTGCATTTTTTTATACAAATGATTTTTGCTTCTAAAAACGCTCTGAGTGAGATCTCTTGGAGATATTGAATAGATGTCGTATAGAGGCGTCGCAGAGGCGTTATTAGGTTTAAATGTGTTTAGAAAAATAAATTTTGTGATTAAATGATTAAGTGATTAAATTTCTAAAACCGTTCTGAGTGATACGTCTCGGACCGAGACTCTCGGTTACATCGCAGAGAAATCGACACGTCGTAGAGACATCGCAGTGATGTCGCCCAGACTTAAATGTGAAAGAAAAAAATTTCTCGATTGTAAATTATTTTATTTCCAAAAATCCCTCTCAGTCAGCGAGACATCTCAGAGACATCGCAATAATATCGCACATACTTTTTAGCTTAAATATGCTTAGGGAAAAATTTCTCGACTAAAATTATTTTACTTCTAAAAAAAAATATCTAGGTGAAATATCTTACAGCTGTATTAGCCTTCAATATTTATAATAAAATAAAAATTAAAAAAATTAAAAAATCCTAGTTACAAACACTTCTATTTCTAAAAATCTCCTTCATCCCACTTTCCTACTAAACCAAATAACTAGAAAAATCCCACCGCATGACCGCAAGCACGCGTCCCCTAGTATCAACACACCAAACCTCACCAAACCCTCTGATTGGCTCCCGCACTCCGGAGAAACCACCCCTCGATTCTAATGTTAATTTCTCCACATTCTCAGCCTTTAAAGGAAGCCACGCATGGACTGACGGGACTCAGACCAGGCCGGAAGGAGACCGAGGACAGTTGATAGTGCCTTAAAAAAGCGAGTCCTCGACAAACAAACCTCTCCAACCCCCGAACAACAAGTGGAATTAGTAAATTACTAAATTCAAATTGTGGTGCAAGTGAAACCATGGCAACGGCAACAGCAACAGACGGGCGGCCGGTGAACGGAACGACACCCGGACCAAACGCGGGCTACAACCACCAAGAAACTTTCCTAAAAGCCGTCCGACGCGGTGACAAATGCGAGTTGCAGCGGATTCTGCAGCACTGGGAGATCAACATCAACGTGTTCGACCAGGAGGGACAGACGGCTCTTCACCAGAGTTGCATGGACGGCAACTTGGAACTGGTTAAACTGCTAGTTAAATTCGGCGCTGATGTCACGTTAGCCAATAGGGACGGCTGGAGTGCATTGCACATCGCGGCCTACGGAGGACATCAAGACATTGCCTTGTACTTGATCGCCAACGCGCGAAGATGAAGTCGTCCACGTCATTGCTCAAAAAAAGTGCCATGTCTTCAGTATTATCACTTTAGGAGAATTTTTTATACTAACTTTTATAATTTTTTTTTATAATTTTTTTTTTGCTATTATTAATTAAAATATTTTAATATTCCTATCATTTCACTCAGCGGTTTGGAGGTCCATTACTAGTCGCGGAAAGTGCCTCAGGGAAGCCTAAGAGACATTGAGTGTTGAGCCAGTCGAAGACTACCACTGGCACGTGCAAATGTATACAATTACAGTGTAAATACTTTTTAAATTTTTAGTTCTTTTTCTAATTTTGTGCATATATAAACGTTTGTTTACATTTATGTTTCGCATTTGTTGCTTTTTGTAAGTAAAATGATGTTGATGAATGAAATGGAATTAAAAAAAATTGAAATTCACTCAAGTAATTATTTGTTTTACATCAAAATACTACAAAATTTACAAGATTTACAAAATTAATTGTTGTTAATTTTTGTAAATCTCACTTTTCCTTGTGTGGAAATATTTTTTTAATGAAAGAATTTGAGGAACAAAAGGGAGTTTGAGTCTATTTGAGTGGTTAGGCCTAAGAAAGTGCACAGATTCATTTTGTAAACCGCAGACAGCGAGTGGTATGTAGCCCAGGGGGTGATAGCAGGATGGAATTCAGTGTGTGAAGTTCTGGTTGAAGTCCATTCACAAGGTCGGGGATGGAAGAAAGAGGGAAAAGGGAGGGAAGGGAAATTTCTCCCCCTTTTTTTCCCTTATGCGATTTTCAGCGCTTTGTTTTGATGTTTTTTAAATACAACTTTCCCTCTGTTCTCTCTCTGGATGATTTCGAGTGTTTGTTATAATAAATAAGTATGAATGGCACGTGGAAATTGTTGCTTTACACCACACCCTTCAAGTAACTCTCATGTTCAAAGACAGGGCAAAGCCAGTGATGCCAAACACGGATACACATGGACGCACAGCATGGCTGCATCCGTGCCTGCAAGGCGCTCATTATTCTGGAGGATTTAATTACGGCGGCACCAAAGAAGAGGGAATGCGAATTTGAAAAAAATCGAAACGAGGAATGTGTTGGAGTCATTGAATCAGTTTTAATAAAAATTTGTGTAGTATAGTTCACCAATTTGTTGATTTTTTTCGTGAAAATGATTGATTTTGTGATGTTTTGTGTGTGAGTGGTAAGTCTACTTTATAACAAAAGTAGACTTTAGTGATGATTTTATCCAGTTTTCGTGTTTATTATGAATTCTAACCGAATTCTAAATGAATTTTAAACGAAATAACTGCATGATTTGGACATAAAGAACAAAATCTTACAGAAAAAGAACGAAATTTACATAAAAATGTATGTAAAAATGTAGAATATGTGCAGAAATTTCATATCTCTTTTTTTCTGTGAAATAAAGAATTATTTGTTACGTTTCTACATAATAGTTTATTAACCAAAAAGAAAAAAATTAGTTTCATATTTCAACATTTTGTGATTTTTTGGGTATGAATTAATGAAATAAATTAATTTCGTGATGTAATATGTAAAAATTGTCGGTTTTATTGCAGTGTGGTGCTAATTTCGTCCACTATTCATGTTTATTAAGAATTATAAACGAAATAACTGCATGATTCGCACATAAAGTACAAAATTTGCAGAAAAAATAGCGAAAAACAGCGAAATTTACATAAAAATTTCAAAATCATTTTCTAAATAGTTTACAGTTCCTACCAGGTTCCTACATAATAGTTTATTAACTATAGAGGAAAAAAAACAAGTTCTCATTAAGGTCATGAAACACGATCGCTCCACACAAACAAAACAAAATAAACCACATCGAATTACGTGGGTGCCACCAACCGTTAGAAAACTCGATAGGACAAGCGAAGATCTTAAAAAACAAAGTCCATTGATCCATTATCCACTCGACTGGATTGAAATCGGTTTAAAAAATTGGGCCAGCTGTTGCTCGAAGATGATTACTACCTTATATACACGGCTGAATAGAGCCGTGTACCCTCAATTTAAAGGTATGTGTGCGAGTGCACCTGCCTTACTGTCTAGTCGCAGACTGATGACACCTGTAGAAGATTATTTCTCATCGTATCTGGGTTTTTACGGTAGCGAACCATAAATTTATATTGCCGCTTGTATTTTATCTCGACAAGTTCCTCTCCATCTGTGCTATCCGCTTCCTTTCTCCATTTCTTTTACTTTTTTTTGCACTTACCCCATCTCAGTGTCTTACGACTTATGGCTAACAGGTGGTTATAAAGGAAACGGCGAGGATTTGATTTCAATCGTCGAAAACACATGATTTAGTGTTGGAGTTAAATAAGTTGTGGAAGATGGAAGTGAGTTTTTGTTTTGTGTTTGAAGGAGTTGAGGTTTATACTTCCCTGTAAGTGGCTTTGTGGTTGTTATTTGTGTGGCATCTGTTTGCTACTTTACTTTACTAGTTCATGTAAATGGGTGAGTTTGAGGTGGTTTTGTAGGTTGGTTAAGAGTTGAGTCGTTTCTGGTGGTTTTTTATTGAGTTTTTTGATGAATTTTTTGAGAAATTGTACAGAAATTTCATTTTTTTGTGAGTTTTCATTGATTTTGTGAGGGATTTCTTGCAAATTGAACGCATTTTATTTATTTTGTGGAAATGTTTCAGATGATTTTTCACTAGCTGCATTCAAAAATTAAACTAAAATTTGTTATCCTTCAGTTTTATATATTGCAGCTGCTGTTGAAGATGACGTAAACAAGCTTTAAAACAGCAGGAAACTAAGTTTGGTTCAATTTTTGGATGTAGTTACGAGAAATTTCTTGAGAAGTTACATATAAATTGCAATTTTTTTACAATGTGGAAATGTTTTTTGGTGATTTTTCGCTTATTCTTATGAGAAATGTCTTGAAAATTTCAAAAAAAAACTTCAGTTTAATTAATTCATTTCTAGAAATAAATCGTTTTTGTTAATTTTGGACTAACTTTTTCTGAAGAATTTCATTTGCATTTCAAAAAAAAAGAGTTTAATTAGGTAGTTTAATTCAGCAATTTCCAGTTAATTTTTGTTGTATATTTTTAAAATTGCACAAACGCAAACATTTATCTACCTTATCTACATTTTATCTGAAGTTTATACAAAATTCTGACTGAAATATTTCGGTTTCCACCAGAATTTACAACCAAAACCAGTGTCTACAAATTTACTAAAAAATTCTACACATCTCCAACCTCAAAAAAAAAAAAAATAATAATAATAATTCAAACTAATTTCAAATTTCAATGCACAAAAAATTCATTCACTACACACATCACACTAACTAAACATTTTTCCATTTATTATTTTAATTTTTTTCAAAACAAGGAAAAAAAAATTCAAAATCATTACTCAGTGGTTTACCATTACATCCATCAGCCGTTAAAGACATCAATACCATTAGCGTGGGAAAAGCCGTTGTGTCTCATTGCCTTCGCCTTTCATTTGAGCGCGTGCAGCACGTGCAAGCAAGTACAGCTCGCGCCGAAATTGGGGGGAAGGGTACCAACCTTTCTCAATACCCTCTCACTACGGGACATCTGGGGGAATGTTCAATCCCTGGGAACTCCCAACCAACAAAAAAAAATTTAAAAAAAAAAACCGAACTCCACATCATCATTTATTAAATAATTCACCCACCCACGCTTTGACTGCAATAATTCAAAATGGCCGCTTGTTTTTTACACAAAAAAAAAACTTCCCTTCAAACCAACATCAATGCAAACCAGAAATCGTTCACTAAAACGCAATTGAAAACTCGCTCAACCTTTATCAGCATTTCCAGGCGTCATTAAATCGAAAACGAGTTCAGACAGTGAAAAAAAGTATAAAAAAAAGGTGTGGCACTCGTTTTAAGATTCTTTTCTTGCAACACAAGCCCAACCTTAGTCGTTTCTTGTGCTTGATGGGTGAGAGAAGGATGACCTTTTACCTCTTGGGCTTGCCAATCGAAACGAGTTTGAGGGGTACACAGGTTTTCCTTTCCTCTGCTGCTCCCTGTCACCCGGACTCACCCGGACTGTCTGCTTTGCTAAAACTGTTTTGCTCCTCGTTTCTTCTGCCGGTGCAACTTGCAGAAGCTTCGCATCCTTGGGTCACGAGGGTATGGGTCAGTGGAAGGCATCCCTTGGGAATTAGAGCTGAGTCCCAGTGCACAATGCAGTGAAGAAAACCTTTCAAAACATCTTCCACCCATTGAGCTCAATGAATATGTTAGGGGTAGAAAAAATTGTGAGTTATTCTGATGGAATTTAGATAAGGTGATAGATGATTACAGTAGGAAGAGTGTTGTTTTTAGAGCAGTTGTGGAGTGAAGTATAAATAAAATTATGTCTTGTAACTTGTAAATTCCATATTAATTATAAATTTGACATATAATTAACGTGGAATTTACAAGTCATTTGTCTTGTTCTCCGCAAACTCTCTATTAAAATGTCATTTAAAAACCATTATTTCAACATTTAACATTTATATTACATTGATTTAACGTTATTAAAAAAATGTTAAATAAATATAGTGTCGTAGAAACAATAAAACAACATCTAGAATTGAAATAATGTTTTATTAAATGACATTTTTAACATATTGACTCAACATATCATGTAAAATTAACATTTGACCAACATTAAAATAGCGTATAGATTTTCAATATAAATTTTATTTTGATTTAATTTGTTATTTTCAAAATGATGATATTCTTTAAGGGTTTTCATCTTTGGTTGAACTAAAAACCACCAAAAGATTCTGGGATTATGGATTTGATGTATGTGAGGGTTGTTAAACGATATGTACAGACCGAGGTATCGCACCCTTGACATAGACGAATAATCACTTCCGGTTGCTTATAATCCACCCGAAGTATTCTCGCGAGTTTGTTTCGAATGATAAATAATACCGCAAAGAGATATCGGATTTACAAAAATTTACAATAACTAAATTTGTTGTAAAAAGCGAATGTTATGTACAATTATTACCAATTTTTATAAATCTGACTTTCTTGCACCATAAAATGAGAATTCTGAGAACTTTATGACTATTTAAATGATCGTTTTTATAATAATGACTCGAAAATTACATGTTTATCTTTACCAACGCTCATAACTGACATTTAAAACTGTAAACTCTAAATTTATAGCTTTAAATTGAGATACAGTAATTTAATCCTTTACATTTCGTCTCCAAAATGTCGTTATCGCAACCTTATCTTTAAGTTTATGCGACAAAAACTTGTACACACTTTATTTACTGACCTAATAAAGTTTTTAAAAAAGCTTTTAATACTGCAATTTACTTTAAATAAAACATACCTAACGTTATTTATTTGTTTTCATGAACTAATATGAGCGAATAAAATTTCAAAAACATCAAAAAAATAGGCTATCAACTGTAGCAATAAAAAAAAAAAAAATTGAATAGTTAGATCTCTTCCCGCGCCCTTCAAGTGTTCTCATGCCCAGGACACGTTGAAGACCTCATCCATCAACAAGTAGAAGACATTGAATTGTGCACTACTGGATCTTTGCAAAGCAAAGTACTGAAAGTAGAAATGATAAATAGACTTCCATTCAGCAATCGAGTGGGACCACACATGACACATTTCATGCTACACAAAACCCATTGTACTTTAAGTCGATAATTGACATATTTATTCAGTATTTGAGTTTTTTAAATTAAAAAAAAGTGGTATCGTTTGAGGTTATTTTGATGCGCTGCACTTTTAATCCAGTTTTTTATACTAAAACTGCAAATCATTAGCAGTTAATAGTAATCTGCTGTTCCGCATCACAAATTAACATGGATAGTGTCAAAATAATTACTAATTAAAAAACTGCAAATATTTTATAGTCCAACTTTGGTATTTTTGGTATGAAAATTTTAATTTTATTCATTAAAATACATGATTTTAATCAAAATCAAAATTACATAAATATTGAAAATATCGGGATTTATTAGTATTGAACACGATTTTTTTTAGCATCACAACAACGTTTTATATCAGTTCTTTAAATTTATTGGTAATTTTTCATCATATTGGCCTTTAACTCTTTTATTACTCGGGTCAAACGGCGTTTTGAGATGAATTTTCGCTGGAATTCGCTCTCCCATCCGTTCCAGCTCATATTTCCCATTTTTCAGAAAATCCATATTCACGACACCGCCGTCGGGACGACTCACGTAACCGTACCCAAGGCTACACCCCAATGCAAACGCGTAATCAGCTCGACGTATGAACCCAACAGCTTCACCGTCTCTATAAATGGCTTCCATATTCAACAATGGGACATGCCTAAATGCAATAAAATTTTTAAAAAAATTAGAAAACACAAAATAAAACTTTTAAAGTTTAAACAGACATAAAAGTATCAAAAACACCATTTTTTTATACACAAAGCAATAAACTTTAAACCAATTACTTTAATAGTCTAGGATTTATGTAAATTTATTTTAAAATAATTTATAAAAAATTTATAAAAAATTAAAAATGTCCAACTCAACGTTACCTTCAAATAGGTAATTACCATAAAGCCAAATAGTGCGAGCAAAAACCAGAAGCAAAAAGCGAGTTGTGGACAAACAAGATAAGCTGCCAATCTTACTGGTCTATGGTGAAACAAGCAAGTCGTTTTCGTAATCCTTCCTTCTGTTGTTTCTGCAGGGCATCACGGCCCAAAAAAGGAGTTTCTGATTTCAGTTTGCATGTAAATCCAAGACCTGCTTCTAGTGGTGTGTCATCTAAGCGAATGTCTGCATGCCAGTGCCGATATCCTACATTAAAAAATAGGAAAGTTGATTATTGCGAGTGCATTTCCCCCAATTTTTCCTTTGTCTTAGAGAAAATAGGCACAGAGACAGATGCAGGTTAAAAATCCCAAATAAACCAACATTATTTCTCATTAATTTTTATGGTTTGAGGATTGTGGGTAAGTGTGCAATAACACATTGGATATGGGTTTCATGGGTTCGGAATTGGGATTTATGAGGGTGCAATAATATGCGGTTAAACCAGGTTATAACGAAATACTCAGGACAAAAAAATCAGTTCGTTATAACAAAAATTTTTAACATGGGCATTTATGGAGATTTATTAACCCTTCGAGTATAGCAACCATTTAAATCAACAACTGAAACCGTGCGTGTATACTTTTTTTAAATGAAAAAAAAAAAAAAAAAAATTTTGGTGTAAGAAACTTCTTGTACTTTGTAACAAAGTCAAGTAATAAAAAAAATTTATAAACCAAAAGGAAAAAAGAAATTTTGTATCCATGAAGTTGGGTGTATACCAAAATATACATGGTTGGTATCCTAAGGGTTAATCGGGCATTTTGAATCCCATCATTACAGCTGGAGTTTCATTATAAGCGAGTTTAACAGCTCGACTGTATAACATTATAAGAATTTTATGTGGGTTTTGTTTATGGTATTTTTTAAAATTTTATCCACAGAAATCAATTGTTAATCTATTATTCAATCTTTTCGATTATATGCACACTCAGCAAAAAAAGTCTAGGAATTATCTGTCAATTTTTCCATTTTTTTTCTTTTTTAAAAAAAACAACAACAGATTTTCTAAAGATTTTCTGCAGTTTTACTTCAAATTCACTTCAAAAGTATCACTGAACAATCTATTGAACTCACTTTTCAGAACTCTTAAAACAAAAAAGGAATTAACTACTTTATTTTTTACCATTGGTTTGATTTTAATTACTTTACCAAGTAATAATTTAAAAAAATCAAATACTATTAAGCTTCCGAGTGATTTATTGCTTTGTTCTATCTATAGTCGATTATTCGAAGTTTTAGATTATGCAAACACTACTAAAAGAGTCGACAGATTATATTGATTTTTCTACAGGTTTTTAAATGGTTTCTAAAGATTTTCTTAAGATTTTCTACAGTTTTACTTCAAAATCATCAACAACCTACCAAACCCAATTTTCAGAATTATATAATAAAAAAAAAAATAAACTACTTTATTTTTTACAACTTTTAGTTTGATTTTAATTACTTTACCAAGTAATTACCAAAAAACCACCTACTATTAAACTGAGTTATTTATTACTTTCTTTTTCCATTCCCCAAATAACATATTGATAAAAAACATGTAAAAACCCAAACTTAACCATTCAAACAACTTTAAGTGTTGGGTAGGTTGTTGACAAGTGACACAGCTTGTAGCAACAAGTGCAAAACCCAGTAGAAAGAATCTCAATTTTATCCAACTGAAAAGCACCAGGAAGAGAAAGGAAAGAATGAAAGCAGAAGGGGAAATGTTCCAACATAACAAAGTCCATTTATCAAAAGATTTGACAGTTGCACATATTGAAGAAAACCACTTTTCCCTCATCCAAAAACCGGATTTTTTGGTGTGAAGAGGAAGAAGAACATTCCACAGATTCAAGATACAAAACTGACAATAAAAGGAGGAAAAAGGAATAAAAATACTCACACATTTGACAACTAATTCATCAATAGAAAAAAAAATTAAAAAAATATTCAAAAATATTTAAGAGTGAAGGCAAACTCAAGGTCTGATTTAGCATAGAAAAGTGGAATAGTTCATAATAAATAAAAGGTAAAGATTTTATTTGAAAAAATCTCATCACCCTGAAGGTAAAACAGGGAGCTGGAACAGACCACATTCCACAACATGGGTTAGGAGGGGTGGGGAGGGGAGTAGGAACAGGAGGGGATGGTTGCTTGAGGTCAGACCCAAAAAGGGGTTTCCCAAGGCAAGTGCCACTCCTGTACTTGAGGGATAATTGTGAGCTGAGGAAATTAAATTTCTAATTTTATTTTTATAAAAAAAAACTTTAAAAAAAAACTGAAAAAAGAAAAAAAAATTATTTTTTGGTTATGTAACAAAGGATTATGTAAGAGAATTTATTGTTTACCTCCCAAGTTGTAAACAAGCTGTTGAGGTCATTCATTGACCCTTCCCCTACTCTTTCTTTGCTCCCCCATTACCTTGTTTTCAATGCAATGGTATGTTGGCCTATTTTTCCAGTTTAAAAATAGAAAGATTTGAGTTTTAAAAAAAAGTTTCACACCTTTCTCGATACTGAGGGAATCAATGGCTCGGTAGCCAGCGTTTACCACGCCCAGGGGTTGACCCCTGTTCATTATGAGGCGGTAAAGAGGAACACAGTAGGCAGTGGGAATGTGCAATTCCCATCCTAGTTCGCCAACAAAGGATAAACGCATTGCACGAACCTTTAGATTTTTTGAAAATAAGAAAATTAGAAAATTTTAAATTATGAAATAAAAATTTGGTTAAAATTATTTTCTTACTTTGTATCCACCTATTTGTATTATTTTGTGCGTTGAGAATGGGAATGATTTGTCAGATAAGTCATCATCGGTTAATGATTGTAGGAGTTCGCGACTAAAATAATAAATTTTTGGATTAATGAAAATAAAATATGTTCTGAATAATAGCAACAAAGATTTCCTTGTAGTAAATGCGTGATGTCATTGTTTTGAGTTGAAAATGACTTTAAGGTGACCAAGTTATCTTAAAGATAAAAAATAAACTTTTTTGCGGTTACTTCCAATTTAGAAAAATATTTTAAGCCATATAAACAATAAAACAACATCTAGAATTGAACGTTACGAACTTACAGTAGAATCAACATTCGCTCAACATTGAATCAACATCAAATGTTGAAATACCGTTTTATTAAATAACATTTTAAACATTGATTCAACATATCTTTGTTCTAAAATAACAATTCTATTATAAATACTTGAAATCACGATTTATCTAACCTGTACCGTCCACCTATAACTGAAATCCATTAATTCCCTTCTTCCATCACACAATGACATAATACTAATCATTAATGCCACTTACTTATCACTCACCATTACACTAAGCCGCTAACCACACAAAATTGCTTATAATTATACCTTCAAAGTAAATCGCTACAAGCAACTCAACTTTGCAAACTCCTTTAAATTTTAAAGCCTTTCAGGTTAAAACTTAAATCTCTCAAGTCAATTGACTGAGACAGCAGTGAGGGGAAAAGGAAATGGGAATTGGGGTTGCCAGTACATAATAAGGGTGCAGTTAACTCACCCTAGCAATTTAAAGACCACTTGGTGTCTATAACCCATTTAAAACCAACACCAACTACTGTAAGTAACCACTTAAATTTGCAATAGAAAAATTCCTCATTTGAAAAAAATTAATTTATTTGGCAGCAAAAAATAAAAACAATCCAACTCTAATCCTCACCACCTGCCACTTGATACTTCTACCCTTGAAGGGGATAATTCTGAAGGGTCCGAGGCACGTGCATGAGCCCAGGTGAGTTCAGATGCACCTGAATAGAAGCAGCTGACGGCCTCGAGACAATAAGAACGTGCACACCACGTGCAGAACTGACAGGTGGTGCTAAGGGAGCGTAAAGATGGAGGAGTTGGGGGAATAAGGACAGCAGAAGGGAAATGGTTTTCAATCCAGTCCCAGTCTACGTTTGGGAATATAATATAATAAAATACAAACCGTTTTTTAGTTTGCAGTTTTGTATTCGACGTGTATCTTGCGTGGTTTATATACGTTTTTTAGTCATGGATTTTTAATGGACAAGGACCCAGCACCGATTTGTGCCTGTGATATTATTTGTTGAAAGTATTTTTTTATTATTATGTCAATTGTATGAATATTCATACAACAGTCTTTTTAGTCATGGATTTTTAATGAATAAGGATCCTGCATTGCTCTGTGCATAACATTTTTGCTCAAAAATAATTTCTTTATTACTATAATATCATTTTCGGATCTAAAAGCTGCATGACTTCTAATATTAAGTCATTAATATCAAAATTTAACAAAATATAGTCAATTAATTTACTGTAACGCAAAACCATTCTTTATAATTATAATAAAAAATATAATACAACTAGAATACAAACCATTATTTCACTTATAATAATCATGCATTTGATACTACATACCCGCATAACCATCGCTCTTCATACACAGTCTTTTTAGTCATGGATACTTAATGAACGAGGACCCAGCACCACTTTGCATGCACAAAACATTTAGAACAACAATTTCTTCATTACTCTTACGTCACTTCCAAATTAAAAACCTGTACAACTCCCATACAAAATTTAATCTATTAAGGCCGTAAAGATATGAAACGACTTAATTTACTGGAAAACAATAGCGTTCTCCACTGTATCACCACAAACCCATAGCAAATGACCCCGATTAATTTCTAGTTGCAACCACTTGGTCTTTGGTTGCCGCACTCCAAATTATCCCCCGATAATTTACAACTAAATGAGGCGTGGATGGAGTCAGATTCCTTTCAAAAAGCCACACCTGCTCCCACAGAATTCCAGTGCAAAGGGAACACATGGTTGGTGGCCCACCTGAGCCTTTAAAAAAAACCATACAAACGTAAATGTGCATGGGCAGCTGCAAAGCAAACTGCATTCAAATAAAATGCCACAAGGCCAATTCATGAAAGGTCAGGAATTCGCTCAAAGAAATTGGCAAAAATCTTTACCATATTTTTTTTGGAAAATATATTTAAAGCTAAATATTCAACCTAATTTCAGACTAAGTGCGGCTTGTAATTAACAGCGGTTTCTATCCGTTGAATCGTACTCGGATAGCATTGAAGAATCATGATAATGTCAGAATTAATAGTGTTTGCCGAGAACAAGACTTATGTCTTTGTAAATTCCATGTTAATTATAAGTTAGATTTATAATTAGAGTTTGCTGAGAACAAAAGCTATGTCTTATGACTTATAAATTCCATGTTAATTATAAGTCAGATTTGTAATTAACGTGTAATTAAGTTATAAGTTATGAATTTTGTTTTCCGCTAACTCTATTACTGATGACAAATTTTTACATCTTTATGACATCCATTGTAAGATTAATTTCTGAACCTTGCTATAACGAAGTCATTTGGGATCGGAAAATCAGTTCGTTACAATAATTAGTTTTTGTTAAGTGAAATATAATGTGTCTATGGAGATTTAATAATTGGAGATTTTGAATCGCTGTGTTACAGCAGAGTTTTCGTTATAAGTGAGTTTGTAATAGCGAGGTTTGGCTGTGTCGTAATTTTCACCATCATAATGACGACCAAATAAAAGTAATAAGTCTGATGCGATAGAAATACTAAGTTTTCCTTCATAAAAATGCAGTTTTAGATCTTAAACGTAAAAAAATGTAAATTTTTAGGCCCATCGATACTTATCACTGGAAAAAATTGAGATTTACTAAAAATAAACTTAATTAAATTTAAAATTGCAATCAATCTCTATTTTTTTCCAGTGTGTACTGTATATCTTCATCAACAAAAAATTTCATTTTATAAAATTAATTTTCACTGATATCAAAACAAACAAAAACCGATGTCATCAAAATAGTACCGAAAAATATCATCATTATTATTTCATCATTTAAATGAAAATAGAACACAAAATACCACAAAAATGACACCAAAAAACTGAACCCTTGCATCATTATGATTCCAAATCCTACCCCACACTGACAACAAATTGAATAAATTCTTTGAATTCCGTCGGCTCGCTAAAATATGAGTTCCTAATAACACATTTGACAAGAAAATAATTATTATAGTCAAATGTGCAGACATGCTAAAGACGTGCTAGACCATAAAAAAAATAGTAAAAAAAAAAAAATTAAAATTAAAATCGAAAAAAAAAAAATTAATAAAAATATTTTTTCCGTTAAATTTCATCCTCTTTTATTCGCGATGTATAAAATCAGACAGATGAGCCACACCCTGATGTAGGTGAATCCCAAATGACAGACTTTACCACATTGCGAATAAAAAATTCCGCTCCGTCTTTTTAATTGATGGAGGATGTAAAGTTACTCCTTAATAAGAACCTAAAGCAGACAGCCTCTTATTAGAGCGCGAAAGCTTTCAAGAACTGTAGCAAGTGTATGTAAAAATTCGTTCGCAACCAATCATTTTTCCAAGGGATTTTGAAGGGCATTTTTGAAAAAAAAAATTTCTTAGAATTTTGCTATGTTTACTTGCCTTTTCGGTCCTTGAATACTGAGCATACCAAGGTCACGTGATCTATCAATTAGAACAGCATTGAAACCGCGGTCTTCGATAACTGATGTGATATGCGCGTAGTTTTGGAACGATGAACCGCCACCGGCTGCTACGTAGAAGCCTCGTGCTAGATAAATAGAAAAGAAAGAGTTTTTAGTTCGTTTTTTGGAGGATTTTAATATTTTGATCAAATTTTTGGAATTTTAAGGATTTTTTTGTTGTATTTTTTCAACTTTTTTTGGATTAATTTTATCAAAAATGACAAAATTTTGAGTGTTTTGTTTAATTATTTTACTTTTTAAAATAATTTTCAAATTTAAAAAATAAATTTTTGATAGAATTAAGCAAACTTACCAAAAAATTTGACGTCTTTTGATCAAATTAATAAATTATTTTCAATTTTTTGCATTTTTTTCAAAATTTTTTCAAACTTTTTTTCAATTTTTTTACATTTAATCAAATTTTTTGCAATATTTTGCAATTTTTTCAAAACTTTTTCAAATTTTTCTTATAAATTAAATGAAATTCTAAGAATTTTTAGAATTTTTTTCAAATTCTTTTGATTCTTTTGATAAAATCAAGCAAAATCCCAAAATTTCACTAATATAATTTCTTCAAATAATCAACTTCAATCAACCTTCATTTATCACTGGATCACACGCATCTCCAACTCCCGACTCCAACGGACTCACAGTCAAATCGGCCTCGATACATCCACGCTTATTTAACATACACGTGTAAACAGTAGCACCTAAAATTTAAATATTTTAATAACATTTAAATGCAATTAAAATCTCATTTGTTCTTGCCTTCGGGTTTTGTCATGTCATTAGTGAAAATCCAATCAGCGGCTTTTTGCGCTTCGGGTCCAACGAGATAAAATTTACCAAAATAAGACATATCGAACACAGCCACGTTCTCGCGCGTCGCCAAACATTCTTTCCCGATCTGTAAACACAAAAACAAAAATATAAACAACAAAATTCAATTAAAAAACAAAGAAAAATAAATTTTATGGTCAAAAAACACTTTAAAACGCACCATAAAAAATATTCTTATCTTAAATATAGGACGGACAATTATAAGGGTACAAATCAAAGCGATACCACATCGTGATGAGTCGGGAAACCGAAACTGTAATCATTTCTCAGTCTATCTCGATAAATATAATTTTCATGCGTTTCGTAGCCATATTGTCCGTAATAATCGTAATCGAAAATCTAAAATATCAATAAAAATTAATTAATATTCAAAAATTTTAATTCTTTAAATTATTCACCGGTGATGGACCGTCGGGAGAAAACCAACCCGATCGCTCCCACCCTAACCGCTCCTCAAAAACACACCCAGCAGCGGTTAACTCTTTATGAAACGGGTCCTTGAGCTGATTTCTCCCACTTAAATGTTCATCGTGTTTATATTGAATATTATAATGCTGTGCAAAGGCCTCGTGACATCGCTCTTTGATCCATTTCTTATTCTTCAGTAACCAAGGCGAAAATCTCCTGAAAAAAATCAAAATATTCAACGATTTATTAATAAATTAATAAATTATAATTAAATCATAATTACCTGATGTCATATCCATACATATCCAGTTCGGGTCGTCCATAATAAACCCATCTCGCTAATTCTCTTCCACAACCACCGCCCAACATCATCCCACCGCTGTTAAAACCAGCGCCGTGAAAAAATCCACGTAAGAAAGGATCTTCACCCATCACTGGCTTGTGATCGGGCGTAAACGACTCTTTAAAAAAAAATTAAAATAATTAATTACTTATTAAATAATTCATTTAAAAAAAAAAAATTAAACCTGGTCCACAAACTGTTGATTTAATCCCAGTTTTTTCTAACACTGGAACTCTATTAATTGCTGCAGCCAAATGAGTTCCGAATATATCCCAATCAAGTTCGTACAAACTGAAAGCAAAATCATTCGGTACCTAAAAAAAAAATTCAAATTTTTATTCATCATTTATTTAATTTTTTTTTTTAAAACAACAAACCGAATCGCAAAAAATCGGATTCCGCTCGTAACCGCCGATAGCCAAAGCATCGCCTTGGAGTTTCAAATATACTTTCCCATCGTGATCTCTAATGTTAGGCATATTTTGTATTCCTTCAACGCGTTCCGTCACTACGTACGCGTGTTTAAGCGCAGCGATCGGAACATGAACGCCCGCCATTTGACCAACGATCGGCGCCCACACACCTAAAAACAAAAACAAAATTAATACAAATTTATTATCAACACAAAAAACTAAATTCTACCTGTACAATTAACTACAATTCGAGTTTTAATTACCCCTAGCTTCGTTTCAACCCCTTTAATTCGCTTCACTCCCATATCGTCTTCGTAAACTCGAATTCCAGTCACGGGACATTTTTCTATCACCTAAAATTTTAATAAATAAATTCATAACGATTTCATAAACAAACTTATCTATTCACTTTAGCGCCTGCTCTAGTAGCGGCCCGTGAGAGAGCGGTACAAACTCCCGACGGATCCAAAGTACCATCGCCGGGACTGTACAAAGTGCTGTGCAGATCGTTAACATTCAAAAGCGGATACAGTTTTTTTGATTCTTCTGGTGATAAAACGTGAGATTCGATTCCGAGTGCTTTCCCAAGCTGTAAACAAAGCGACGTTTCATTAGTTTTTATTTTTATTTCTTTAAATTAAGACTAACCGAATGCAAACGTTTGTATTCATCCGTTCGTGTTTTATTTGCCGCGATAAACATACCGCCATTTTCGATCCAACCGGGTGAAACACCCGTTTCCTGTTCCAATACATCTCTAACTAAATGCCGGGTTTGTCTTTGAAGTTCGATTTCGACGTCGCTTGGTCGTAACCTCCACACCAAACCTTGAAAATAGAATAAAGCCGCTTTATTCCACGATTTATTTCTGGATTTTATCTGATGAAATGATAATATCGTCAATTCCAAAACTCGTTTGAGGAAAAAACAATTTTTAATTCAATTTAATTCAATTAAATTTAATTAAATTTAATTTCAAGTCGAACAATTATCATAATTTCCGAATTATGTATGTTGTAATTCAAAACCTGCTGTATGCCAAGTAGTTCCCGCGGTCAGTTGATCTTTTTCGAGCAAAACTACGTTGGTTGCACCCAATTTGGTCAGGTGGTAAATCGTGTTGCATCCGATGCTGCCACCGCCTTGAAATTGAAAAAAATAAATCATTTTCAGCGTTTCGAATGTAATTTATATTTTTACCTATTATGACAACATCTGCTTCGTTTGGTAGAGTCGGTGAATTACTTTTAGGTCCATTTGAATTTGCGGTTGACAACGATTTATACAAAAATTTATGTTCGAATGCTCTTCGCAGATGTGCAAGTCGAAGCATTTTCTTTACTTTTTCATAGCCCTGTGGGGAAATGTGAAATATAGTTATGTTATGTAATAATTTTTGATATTTTGATAAAAGTTTAAAGTTTACCGCAGCCAAGGAAGTTTTGTTGGTGAAGTTTTCCTATTGTTTTGATTGCAAATTGGAAATTGAAGTCCAGCTAAACTAAGTATTGTGAACTCGAATTTCTTTTTGTGATTTCATAAACTCATGTTGGAGTATCTGTTATTTACCTATCTAATCGCAAGGTCAAAGTTTATGGATGTTACATCTTTACAGCTGCGGTTTGGTCACGTGGCTGGATCAAACCGTTATTTTCTGAGAAGGCGAGGACTGAGAGCCATCTTTTGTAGAAATTAACAACTGTTTTTATTATAAATTCAAATTTTATTTTTTTTAAAAATAATAATACAAAAAATATTCGATGAATTTAAATAAATAAAAAATAATAATTTTCATAATTTATAATTTAATATTTTATTTGAATTTGAATCAAAAACAGATATGATTGTTTGCTTTTGATTTTAAGTTGATTATAATCGTATGATTTTAAGTTCAAGTGTACACTTAATTAGAGTTTTTGTCTTTATCTGCAACTAGCAAAGATACCCAGCGCTGCCTGGGTAAACAAAAATCAAAAATTGTGTATTTAATTGTGTAGGTATCTGTGGAAATTTTCATGAATAAAAAATGAATTTACCAACAAAAATTTCACTGTGAAATAGCCGGTACCGTAGAAACTTCCATGGATTAAATGAATATAGAAAATAACAAATTTAAAAATAATGCATATTTTTATGTGTATCAGTCTAAACTCCACAAATAAAATAAACATCCAAATAATAAAATAAAATCATAAATTTTCAAATCATCAAAAACCCACTTTGCCAATCAAGCCCACTCTGCCCGCGGAACCCTAGCCCCCCCCCCCCCCACCCACAAAATTTCTTTGGGAAAATTTTTTGGAGAAAACTTTCTGAGAAAAAAATCGGATTAGCCCTCTGAAATTCCATACTAGTGACATATTACGTCATCTATTACAAAGCATGATGGGATTTTTTCCTGCTAATTCGCTTCGTGTTGCTTGGCAAATAAGGAAAAATGGTAAAACGTTGACAAATTACAACCGTTGAGAACAATTAGAATAATTTATGCTCTTATTTCAGTCAGTTACACTGCATACCGATGTCGGAGACATAAAAATCGAGTTATTTTGTGAACAATGCCCGAAGACTTGCGAGGTGGGCGCCGCCATTACCGTCTTTGTTTACATTATATAAATTTTGAAAATTTAATTTTCTAGAATTTTCTGGCGTTGTGCGCGAGTAACTATTACGACAACTGTTTATTCCATCGCAATATTAAAGGGTTTATGGTCCAAACTGGAGATCCAACGGGTAATTTTGATTTGTTTGTATTTTTTTCTCGAATTCTATTGAATTTCGCACTTTTAGGCACAGGAAAAGGCGGAACGAGCATTTGGAACAGAAAATTTGAAGATGAAGTGCGAGAAGAATTAAAAGTAATTAATTAAACAACTTTTATTCAATAAAAAAATAATTATTTTAATTTTTAATTTTATTTTTTAGCATAACGCTAAAGGAACGTTATCGATGGCAAATAACGGACCGAATACAAACGGATCGCAATTTTTTATATCGTACAGCAAACAACCACACCTCGATTTGAAGTATACGTTATTTGGAAAGTAAGATCATTAATTTTAAAATCAAAATTCAAAATTGTAATTTAATTTTTTATATTATTAAACATTCCAGAGTCATTGATGGCTTAGAATGTCTCGACGAACTCGAAAAATTATCAGTAAATCCCAAAAATTATCGTCCGTTGTCCGATACGAGGATAAACAACATAACAATTCACGCAAATCCATTATCTGGTTAAATTGTATTATTTTTAGTCTAAAAAAATAAAATAAAAATAAATTACTTACCTGAATTTCAAGCAATTTGAATTTTGTATCAAGTTTTGATTAAACTACAATTTTCCAATTCAAAAATCATTTATTCGTGCATAATATTTCTTTTATAGTGTTAAAATATAACATTTTTCTTCTTCTGCATAAATTGTGAAAATTTATTTAAAAATTTACGTCCACCATGATTAGCCTCGGAGTGATACCACTACTTGAAAAATGCTTTGATAATTTCTTGTGTGCACAATTCAACGTATATTAATTAAATCACCGACCCAGCAGTGTCTGGCGTAAGAAATAAATATGAAATAGAGTGACCAAATGCAAGAAAAACATGAAAATAACATTAAAATAATACTTAAACCAGTCGTTGTTGTTCGTTTATGGTAAGTTAGGACGCTATTACAGCAAATTTATTTGTAAATAATGAGATAAAATTGAAAAATTGAGTTTTTTCTCTATTAAATTATATATTGGTATGAGATGTGCGTCATCTGGTTGGGAAAATATCAAATTAAATTAAATTCCTGCGGGTAATTTATGGTTGGGTTTATTTGTTTTGTTTCTAAATAAATCTAAAATAAATGATGTTGCTGAAATGAGGTCTTGTAGAAGTAAAAATTTAATTTAATTGCAAATATCGACTTATAAATCCTTTTTTAATGTCAGTATTTGAGGATTTTATATCATTTGTGCAAGTTTTTGCAGATATTTCCACAATTATTGCTATTTTTAATGATTTCTTTACATATTTCTGCAATTTTTGCACACATTTCGTACTTTTCAGCCACATTTTCGACACTTAAAGCCACTTAAATATCCATTTAAAAATCGTTTTTTGTTTCTCAAACAGTGGTTCCATTCGGAATTAAAACCGCTTCGGGTTTAATAATAAGATTGTCAGCCACAGCTTGCTTTTGACATTAATTCATTTCGAAAATAAGATAAATAAGTTTTAAAAATGCAATTCCTTCTAAAAGCTTTACAAAAATTGAAACAAAATCACTGAAACTGAAATTACTCAATTATTTTCATAAAAACAACAACAATTTCCTTCAAAACACACCAACTTTCACTAACACGACTAGATTTCACGTTCCTACAAGCAAAAAATAAATTAAGCATTTGGTCACTCTTAATTTACCAAAAAAAATTTTTTTTTTAATTAAAAAAAAAAAAAAATTCCGAGGACATCACCAATGGTCATCAATGATTGACTTAGGATTGCACAAAACTGGGAAAGGCAACGAGTATGATCTCACTCAAAATTTTTTTTAATTAAAAGAAAAAAATTCTCCTAATTAATTAACATTCATCATATAATATCCATTTCTGTATACTCGAAATCCACTTCGCTGTGCTCGTTCAAAATGTCTAAGTCACGACGAGGTTTGGGCACTCTTAAAAGTTTCCCATTTTGTTCCGAAGGTGTCGTTTTCCTCCCGGTACTCGAGCGTGCTGCTTTACTCAGAATTGGACGTCCATCCAAAGGCGGCAGTTCCAGTGCCAATCCAATTGGATCAAGAACAGGCGCATTGAGCGACGTTTCTCTTTCGTTCGTATCCGAGACGCTAAATGTTGCCCTGTAATTGTACAAAAAGGAGAAAAGGCGGTGAGTTGAGGAGTTTAGAGTGGATAACGGTTGTAGTTGATTCCCGAGCGTGGAAGGGATTTATGACGGTATGAAGAAAGATAGATTAAAGAAAAATAGTGATGTTTTTCTTTGGATGATAAATCGTGGGGTAAGTAGAAGGGTGTAATAGATAATTCAAGAAAGAAGTGCGGAAGAAAGGTTGTGAGATGTTATTTAGTTATGATAGTTTATGATTTCAAGTTCATTTTCTCAAAATACTTAAAGTTATGAGTTATAAGAAAATCATTTATACGATCCAGCTTAAAGTATATTTATTTTGCTACAAATTTAATGAAAAAAGATTTAGAGATTCATCATTTCTTAATTGCAAAAATCCTCTCAACAAAAACTACGTAGGAAAAAGTAGTAATCGATGTAAAATCGAGAAAAAAAATATCTAATCATGCCACATAGCAACAGATACCATAAAGGGAAGCTTTGTAGAAATATTTTGATGAAAATTTCCACAAAAAGCTTTCTAAAAGCTTCCCTGCCCAGTAAACCGCAAAACCACAAAACTTGATTCAACGTTATTTAGACAATACAAAAAAAATGTTGAAATAACATTAAAATGTCATTATTTCAACATTTAATATTAAATTAACATTTATATTACATTGATTTAATATTATTAAAAAAATGTTAAATAAATAACATTAGGTGGTTTAATTGGGTTGCAAATTTACAAGCAATTCCAAAGAGATGAAATCTTTTCACACAATTCATCTCCTTCGTTTGAATTTGCATAATTTTTTTATGAATAAACAAACTTCCAAAAATTAAGAAATATGATATTTCAAAAATTAACTTTCTTATCTATTTCCAAATTTTTTCCCTAACAATTTACTTGTGGTTTGAAATGTCAAATTTCAAAGTTAATTAACAACTGAGAAATGTTTGGAAAATTAATTTCTTTTTTAAAAAAAGAGAAAATTGTTAAATTTATTTTTAGAAATGTCAATAAACACTTTTACTTTTTAATTAATACTACAATTTAGCGTAAAATTCATTTGCACCATTACGATGATGTAATAAAATAACACAATTTGACGTTCATGAACATCTCTGTAATTCTGAAAATGTTAATTGACATTGCAGCTTATTTAGAGCTGCTATAAACCTAATTGTAATGTCCAGAAATATTTCAATATCGTATCTGCGAATCTAAATCAAAAACAATAGGTTCGTAAAGTCAGTAAATGAAACGGTAATGAAACACTTTACGAGTTTTGTATTTAAATTTCCAAATACTTTAAACAACATCAAAGACGCAGACATCATCAACAAGACCGGTACAATACACCACGGGCAGTTTCGCGACAGGGAGAAGTAGGAAAAGAATTTGTAGCCGCAAGATAAATAATAGAAACACCGCAGGAAAGTGCTCGTGCCCCTGCGAAGCTGCACGTATATCCATTCCTGCATATCATTCGGCACGTAATCCATTTTAAGGCTCTACTATTGCCCACATCTGAATGACAATGAAAGTTTAAAGTTTTCAATGCTTTTTACTGTTTTGTGGTATTTTTCGGGGTTACAAAAATTGAAAGTAAACTTAGTTGTTCTTCAGTTTAAAGCTTGTTTATATCACTTGCAAGAGCAGATTCAATATAAAATTCAAGTGTAAAATTGAAGGTAAACTGATTTTAGTTTGATTTTTGAATGTTTTATCAGTGTTTTTCGATGCAAAACCACTGTTTCTCACTGCTTTTTCAGTGTTTTACAGAACAAAAGCTATTGAAAATATAGTTTTCTTCTGTTTTTATTGTTTTTCTATTGAAAATAGTTTAATTTTTGAAAGAGACTACTCTTTTTCATTGTTTTTTCATTGCAAAACGACTGTTTTTCAATGTTTTACAGTATAAAACCACTGAAAGTAGGGTTTTTTACTGCCTTTTTTCCCCACTGTTTTCAGTAAAAACAGTGTTTTTCGTTCCTTTTTCAGTGCAAAATCACTATTCTTTTACTGCTTTTATAGCATTTTTAACAGTATTTTTCATTATTCTTTCAATGTTTTTCAGTATTTTCCAGTGTTTTTTCAATATTTTTTGGTATTTTCAAGTACTTTCTCAATTTTTTCAGTAATTTCCAGTATTTTTTCAGTATTTTCCAGTGTTTTCTCCAATATTTTTCACTATTTCCTAGTAATTTCCACTTCTTCCAGTGCAAACTCATTGAAAACTTAACCCGCTTCATAAACAACGGCGCTTTCACATTGTCCGAACTCGTAATCTGTCAAGCCGACATAATATTCAGCTACTAAATGACAATTTCCGCCACTCTTGTTGCCAATTGATATAAACACGAGACGCAATCAATATGACACATGATGAAGAGATTTGTATGTGCCATACAACCAACAAACTCAAACCGAATCAGCCCATCATTCCAACATAAATTCTCGCAATAAAAGAAGAATGCAAGAAGAGATAAATAAAAACCGGCATACTAGGAATTAAATATACACTTCTCCACTTTTTAGAATTTATAATAAAGTAATAAAACGGAATTGCTGTTAGCTACGGTTCCTGTAATGAAATTTTAATATTTTCGCTCATAAACCTAACCTGAGATGTTCCTCCTGATGCCGCCAGGTGTCCCTGTAAAAATAGCAAATAAAAAAAAATTAAAAAACCGCATGGAAAAGGATTGTGGGTAAAATAATTGAAGAAAAAAATTGTTTGTTGCGACACCCCGAGGGTTGATGAATTTTTTGTTTCTGATGTTGTAATTAAAAATGTAAGTTCATTGGGTTTGGCTTGAGGTGGAGGGGTGGGGGAAGGGGCTGTTGGAGTGTGGGGTTTAGTGGGAGGAAGTTGAAGTATGTGGTTGGTTTTGTAGATCAAAGGTGACCCTTGGGGTGAGGGTTGTTTAAGTGGTGGAGTGGTGAATTAGGTTTTGTAAATAAGTTTGTGGAAGACAAATAGTTTTAAAGAAATGCGTGCGAGATGTTGTAAATGCGTAAAAGATGTTAAAGAGTTGTAGAATGTGTGTGGAATGTAGAAAAATGTTGAGAATTAAGCAAAACGTAGTGGGAGATGTTAAAGTATTAAAGGAAATATCGAGGGAAATATGCAAACAAAGTGTAAAATTGCAGGAACTATGCAAAACGTGTTTGAAACATGCAAAACACAAATTTGCAGATTGTAGGAAAAATATTACAGAATGCAGAAAAATTTCATTTGCTTTTTAAAAGAAATGTAAAAAGCTGCAAAACATATATAGAATTAAGCAAAAATTTGAATGAAATGTTAAAAAGTCTGCAAAAAATGTGCACAAATAGAAATAAAGTGCAGAAATTACAGAAAAATTGCAAAATAAATACAATACACAGGTTCAGAAGTTTTAAAAAGATAATTTATAATTATTAAGTGTGTTCTCGGCAACCGGGAACGATATGATAACTTCAGAAACAAAAATGGTGCGCCAAACCGATTAAGATTTCAATTTTCATAATCCAAAACTTCAATCGCAATTTTCGAACTGTTACACCCACTTCAATATATAGTTCCACTCAAAGTACAGAATCATACAAAAGAAATGTATAAAATGCACAAAAATATACGTCACTTACTACATAATTTAAATTCCCCGCTCTTATCAAGGAAACACGACGAAAATCCGGTTATAAATCAATATAAAAAACAATTCCATATCTCAAAACATAAAAAAAATTTTTTTTTCTTTTTTCATTTCAAATACGTCGCGTTATATCACAAATTAAAACAAATGCGATAAACTCATAACATAACTCAAAAAAATGACAGAAAATCAATTCAACTTTCATTAAAATTCATCAAAATTCATTAAACCTCAACAAATATTTTTCTTTAATTAAAAAAAAAAATTTTCTGATTAAAAAAAAAAAATTTAAAAAAAAATTAAAATACCAAAAACCGAGAAAAGTTTGTGCAATTTCTTATTTTTTATGTCTAAAAGTTAAACCTCATTTCTTGCTTGAACGCCTGTAAAAATCTTTGCCAAGAAATTGACCGCCTCGATGTTCGCTTCCAGTGTGACACGCGTGTTGTGCAGGAAAGTCAGGGATCGACTCTTTGCTTTGTGCTGCAACTTTATGGCGCACGTAAATTGAAAGATGTGGGGCATTTTATGTTGACCAGAAGACCAACCACTGGTTATCCTCAAAGCAAACAAAGTGTTACGTGTGTTGTTTTATAACAAAATAGAAAAAAAAATTTTAAAAAAAAAAGATTAAAAGTTTCAAACCAGTGATTTATTGGAGATTTAGTTTAAGCGTGAAAAATCGGTTTTTTGATGTTTTTTTTTGTAGTGGTTAAATAAAATTAGAAAAAAGTGCGTTGTTTACTTAGAATTGTTGTTAGATACAGTCGAACCCCGTTATAACGAAAACCCGCATATTACAAACTGTTAAGTCGACATTATTTCGTTATAACGAGGTTCGACTTCACTGGTAAAGTTTGTCTGTTAGTAAATACTTTTTTAAAGATTTTTTTTTTCTCTTTTTCAAGTTGTCTTGCGAAACTAATCCTCCGGAGGAGAGAAAAAGAACAGATTAGCGGGTGGAAAAAAGATTTTGGTTGAAAATTTGAAGCTAATGGGTTCTTTTTTTAAGGTTTTATGTTTTAAATTTAAAAAAAAGTTTAAAAAATTTTTAAACAGTTAAAAAATCAGGAGCAATTTGTTGGAGGAAAACCGATTTTTAAAGTTTTTTTTTTTTTTTTTTTTTTTTTTAATTTCTTTTGTTTTAAAAACTCAATTTTTTTTTAGCGTATTACTTCCTGGGATATCTAATGTCTTAAGAATTCAAAGAAAATCCAGCAGAAAATGTAAAAATTCAATGTAAAATTCCGTTTTGGCAGAAATTATGAGAAGATTACAAATAATCACATAATTTAATCGTCAAATTAATCTAACTTTAACATAACTCGTGAGTACTGCAGTGAAGTTCGGCTCTGAAATTGAACTTCCCTGCACTACAAGCACAAAAACACTTAAAGAAACCGAAGAAACAGAGAAAATTTTATTTCTCTTGTTAATACATATCACTTTAGCTATAAAACTTAATTTACTCACTTTAAAAACACGATTTTAAACAATTCCAAATACTGTCACGTAAAAAGTGATAAAACAATGTTATGTTTTCATGGTTGGTTCCCCTCATTTATAACGTAAACACAACCAAATAGATTCAAGCCATTCCCTTCTTTATTTTTTTTCTTTCAAAAAAATCTGGAATTTATTCAATGAAGCCCTAATGTAATAAATCCCAGGAGACAATCGTAATTTACATGAAAAACAAAAACAAACTCTCGTTTGTCCTTTTAAGCAACATAAACAAAAAAAAATGATAACAAAAAATAATGATCACAAAAAAAAAAATGATCACAAAAAAAAAAATGATCACAAAAAATAATGATCACAAAAAAAAAAAATGATCACAAAAATCAAAAAAAAAAAAAATCAAATGATCACAAAAAATCAAAAAAAAAAAAAAATCGAATGATCACAAAAAATCAAAAAAAAAATCAAATGGTCACAAAAAATCATCATGTAAAAAAAAAAAAAAAAAAAAAAAAAACTATCATCATTATTATGTAATCTCAATCTCAATTATTACTTAAACTTTGTAATATTTTAAATCGTTCCTGAATTTATGTTGTAAAAGAGTTATCGTTAGCAGAGTTATCGTTACAACGAGTTTAATTAAACAAAATTTTTTAATAAAAAAAATTAAATAAATCTGGAATTTCGGATTATTTCGTTAAATTCGTTATAACGAGGTTCAACTTTAACACTTTTATTTTAATTGATTTTACAAAGAGTTATTTTACAAGCTTAAACGTAATCTGTATTACACATTTCCAATAAATTCAATTTTCGTAAATCTTATTAAAATCCCAAAATCGTAAACCACTGTAACCACCAATTCAAAATCTTCACTACAAAGCGCAACACTTTCCCCAATCGAAACAATCGCATCCAAGAACAAAATCGCCGGTTCGATATGGCCGAAAAGTGAAGTGAGAGAAGGAAATAAAAATAAAGTAAGGAGTTTCCTGATGATACGACACGATTTCGACTTTTATGGCCACCTCCCACCAACACGAAAGAAAACCCGTTGAATTCAGAATTTTAGAACTCAACATTTTTCTTACTCGAGAAAGCAAGAAAATTCCAATATCAACACAAAACGTTCAATAAAAAAAAAAAAAAAAAAAAAAAAAAAAAAAAAAAAATGGGAAAAAAAAAAAAAAAAAAAAAAAAAAAAAAAAAAAAAAAAATGGGAAAAAAAAAAGTCGATCTCCAAGTTGATGAGAAAAAACTTTTATTTTTTTTACCATTTTTTCCATTTTTTCTCGAGTACAAACGGAAAAAAGTTATAAACGAAATTTAAGTGCAAGATTGAACATACTGTCAATCGAGTTGAAGATAAACATTATTTTTTCAATCTAAGATGGAGAATAAAGTGTTGATTCGCGAAGTGATAAAAACTTCCATTTCCAGTCAAGTCGGCACCTAATTTAAGTTTCTTGTTCGAGTTTGGGTGACGTCATTGGTTTGGTGATTGAAAGAAATTATTTGAGGCTTGTTAGTCATTATTAAATGCCAGTTGGTGATAAAAACACGTCTTCACAATCAACTCGTTACAAACGAGTTTCAGAGGTTGTTCATCATTTCCAGGCTGGTGGATCCAATTCTGGGTAATAAATAGCTCGGAGAAGTAAGGATGAATTGGGAGTTGTAATAAAAATGTGGGAGTTTATGGAATTGTGAGTTGGGTTAGATGGGATTAGGGTTTTGGGTTTTGGAGTGTGGTGTCGTAAATTGGGGATGTTTTGTGATGGGGTTGATTGAGGATTTGGGTTGTGTTGAAGGTGGTTATGGTATTTTATGTGCATTTTTGGATGTGAAGAAATTTGTTATGGGTTTGAGGAAATGGAGAGAAATGTGTGTGAGAAATGGCAGGGTTTCTGCAAAAGTATGAAAAGATTTGCAAGTAAAGAAATTAACAAAATCTGTATATGCAAGTCCAAAAATATGCAACTGTGCATAAATATTGCAATGTTATGCAAAAATGTTTGTGAATTCTGATAAACTAGTGGAAAACTCTTTTTAGAGTGGAAAAATCTGAAAAAACAGCGGAAAACTCTGAAAACCAGTGGAAAACTTGGACAAACTATTGGAAAACTCTGAAAACCAGTGGAAATACTAGTGAAAACTTTAGAAAACACTGTAAAACTCCACATACTCTGCAGTATACATTGTAAAACTGCAAAACTATTGCATACTCTGCAAAACCCTACAAAAATAGTGAAAATTTTGTAAGTTTGTTGTAAAACTGCAAAGGTATTGCAAAAAGTGCGAAATTATTGCAACAACATTGAAAACGCTGCAAAACCATTGCAAAATTGTGCTTGAACACAAAATATCACCCAAAAGAGCACAAAGCCTTGTAAAATAAACTTCATTAACTCCTTTAAAATTCAACCCCCTTATTCTAAAGCAAAAAAAAAGACATAAAAACAACTTTCCATTAATTCTCAATCTAAAAATAATCCAAACGAACAGACATCTTCAAAATCCTGCATTAAAACGAGAAATAAAAATCGATTAAAAAAACAATAATAAATTATTAAACAAAAATATTGAAGCGAAGCATAATTTAACTTGAAGCTCAGAGACATTAAATTACCGAACATGACTAAGTACTTTATTCCCTATCGCCCAAAACTAATAACAAACTTAAAACTTATTCCAAACTCAATCATCAAAAACCAAAAAACAAAAAAATCCTAAAAACAATGTCGTCCAACATCACTTTAACACACTTTACCATCTCGGCACACTCTCTTTAATCATCTGCTAATTAATAATAGGTGTAATAAGTATCAAGCACCATACTAAAACTAGCAACACTCACATTCACCACTTCTATAAATAAACCATAAAGCACAAGCCCATTGAGAAAGCGCGAGCAAATCATTCGCTGCGGTCTTGATAAGGAACACAACGAATAGCTTCGAGTTGTTTATCATCCTACATGACAGTGTACACTTTAAACTACTTTATTCACAAACTCCTTGACCAAATCCCAAATCCCAAGACGAGTAGAAAGTGAACTAATCTTTTAAATGGGAGATGGAATTTCGTAGACAGGAATTTTGTGGAGAAAAAAAATATTCAAAAGTTAGTCGAAGTTAATTTTTAAAGGAATTGTTTTGGGAAAAAAATTAGTTATGTTCTGATTTTGGATTTCCAATCGTATGAAATCCACAAAATCCATTGAAATCACTGAACCTGAAGTCTTATGAAAAACCCTAGAAATCCCTGAAGTCTTATGAAAACTCTTGAAATCCATGAAATCCCCGAAATCTTCACGAAATTTTTGAAATCTAACGATTTGCACGTGTCTGTGTGCATGAACTTCAGGTTCCATTTATCAATTTCCGGTTCCTTTAGTCCTCTCCACATTGAAATTCTCTCAAATTTGAATTCTAGCACAGTAGATAGATGGCTTTCAGGATGTCGAGGTCCTCTACACATCTCTATTATATGTCTCTCTCGCCCCATCCGATTCAGATTGAATTTTGTCGACCCAAGGTTACCTTTTCTGAATCAATTACCGAATACCGAGCAACCTTATCCCCCCAATTTGAAAAAAGTATCAAAGTCCATTTGAAGGTAGGGTGACTAATTCTCAGATTAAATCTCCTTGTGGAGAGCAGTTATTTCAAAAAAATTAGAAAAACTAACAATAAGTTTGTGTTTTATAGAAAACCCAATCAAACAACCGAACCTTCTAACAAATCTCTGAATTCCCGAACTGCCAAGATGAAAACCGAATTGATTCCTGTTGCCGTAGTTGCTCGACCAAATTCCATTCAAAGTTTGTCAACCAGATCCTACATATCGATCTAATTGCTTGCTGACCAAATTCCTCAAGCTTTGTCGACTTAATTCCTTGTCGACCAGACCAAATTCCATTCAAACTGTTTGTCAAATGTCAACCAGATTCCTGCTAGAGTTTGTCTGCTCAATATATGTTGACCTAATTCCTCGTCGACCAAATTCCATTCAAGCTCTTCGTCGACCAAATTCCTGTTGGGGTTTGTCTACTTAATTACAAGTCAACCACATTCCTGTCAACCTAATTGCATGTTGACCAAATTCCTATCGACCAGGTGACAAATCCCAACTCTCAATCTCCTTTTAGTTCCTCCTGGTGAGATTTTGATACCATGGTACACCGTCAATGGTTCTAGGATTTGGTGATCATTTTTTCTCAGACCACTCCGGAGACTCCGAAGTTCAGTCCTATCAGTCGAGACATTGACGTGCATTAGTGAGTGGGAGTTGTAGATTGGGATCTGTGTCTTACATGTTTCTTCAATTTACAAAAACAAAGAAAAATGTCCTTGCTTGATGCTAGGCAATCACAGTTTCATGTTAAACTGAGAATGTGGATCAATTTATCCCTGATTAAACTATTCAATTTTCATTCCCCCCCCCCCCTGCATTGTAGGAGAAATCTATATAAATTTGTAATAATCAATTTTGAAAAATTTGATTTATTTCTTTTGTGAAATTTTACTTTCTATCAACCCTACCATAAAAAATGCTCTTTTTCTTTTTGTCTTAGAAAAAAAAAGAACTTCTTTTAAATTATAGGTAGATTGATTCAAATTGTTCTATTTCAGTGAACCGATAAATTTTACCTTCTAAATTATTATCTTTTAAAATAACTCAGTTGAGACTGCATTCATTTTGAATACGATCGCAATCACAGCGTCTAAGTGAACAAGTTCCCTTTACGCATCTCTGCTTTTTAACACATTGAAGTGCAAACATCATATTAATGCATACCGGCACAAACCTGTGCGTTAATTCATGCAAATAACACATGCGTGTGATGTGAACTATAAACTCTAACAGATTATGTACAGTAGAATTGTATTTTAATTTTATTTTTGATTGTGTTTCTTTCAATGAGAACACGACCCTTCCATAAACAAATCTCGCTCTCTTTCTTTCACCAAAACTCTTTAAAAACCCTCACCTCAAACTTTAAAAACTTTAAAAACTCCAAACCGAACCCAAAACTCACTCCCGATTAACCTTTTTTACCATAACAATGATCAACTTATCTCCATAAACCAAAACCCCATAAATTCGCAACTAATTTCAAACTTGAAAATCAATCTCTCCAAACACAATTTAAAACAAATTGCATATAAATCTACTCACGAGGCTGCTTGAAGTCGCTTCATCTGAGACCGCTTCCTAGCTCTTCGTGCTCGGTATCGCAGTGCACAAATTATGGCTAGAGCGAGGACGGGGAATCCGAACACGCAAGACAAGATGGGCACCACTATCGGCCTGGCGTCCAGAGAGACTAATTAAAAAAAAGCAAAATTTAAATAACTACGTCATAAAGTTGAATTCCAGTTCCATTTATTACTCAAACCCAAACATTTATTTTGTTTTACTCCAACTTTGGTGATAAAATGCAAAACATTAAACAATTTGCTTTTATTTCTTTGATTTAATCGTAAAGAGACTCATCAAAATTATTTTATAGTTTCATATTTTATTTTTATGTCATTGTGTGGGGAAAAAGTGACAGGTTTATGAAATGTAAACCAAACTGGTTTATTGATTAACTCAGTGTTTTAATGCTTACTAATGGTTGGAAATGCTGTTTTGTTTTCTCGTGTCAGCGGAGTGTTAAGTTATATAATTGAAAATGGTTTTTACTTAACCTTGCAGGTTAAAATGAGATTTCTAATTTAAAGTTGTGTAAAGGTGATGGTTTTAATTCTAATTAATGGCTAATTACAGTTTAAAATTAGGTAGGTCACGTGATGTTTTGTTTTAAGTTGAATCTATTGCGCAGTGAGAAAAAATGGCAGATGAAATTATTGAGCTGCGCTTGAAATTTACATAATAAACATGTTTACTTCTTTCAAAACATATTCCACATATTTTTTTTAATCTTTACGAATAATTTATGCTTATTGTAACTACTTAAATCCAATTTTTAAAACTTTTAAGAATTAATAGAGTTTGCGAAAACAATTTCATGTTAATTATAAATCGGACTTGTAATTAACATTGAATTTCTAAGTTTTGTTCTCAGCAGATTAAGAAATACGCAGATGTGACATCACAAATCGGAAACGGATGTCAGCAGTTTTTTGTGGACACGACGTCAGTTTTTGTAAAGCGTGTGATGAATGTTGAGCAACATTTTCGGACTTAATTTAATAACAAAGGTAACAGGTAATGTAAAAGAAAACTTTCACACTTGTAAAGTACGGACGAAGCAGAATACGAGTAAGGTAGCGTTACATGTTTTATTGATTGGCAACCCATTGTTCAAAGATTCACATTTACGATTTAACTGTGAAGCAAGTTGGAACCAAAAGTTAATGTCATGTCAAGTAAAACCCAGCATTGGTTTCTCGTTTGTAATGACTGTTTGTTGTGCAGAATGTGCAGGCACAGAAAGGCTTGATAATACAGCATTTCGTAGTTAATGACAGGGCAAAGTTGGTTGGCTTTTATAGAAACTTTTCTTCAATTTCTCTCGAAGTTTGTCTGCACTTTAGAAAGAGAATGTATAGAAATGCAGCGCATAAATATATTCATTTTTGGTATTAATAATTTGTTTCAACATTAAATCCTTTAGGTTTAACTTGACTTTAAATCCCTAAGGATTTCCTAAAATGGAAGTGTATTTTTGAAGACACTTGTTACTTACACTTTAATGTGTATTAGGAATACCTTAAGCTTTTAAGAACAAAGAACAAAGATGTCGAAAGTATTCTAAAGTATTTAACCAAGTTAAAAGATTTGCATAACTTTAAACTTTTCAGTTTAAGCTTTGAGGAACATCTACGTATCTCTACATCACATCTTTTGCATATCAAGAATTATATTAGACAAAGGCCTAAATTGCATTGTACAAAGTTTTTGCAGAATAAGTATCATAAAGTTGGTGTGTTTGCCTCAAGTTTTGTCAAGTCTATTATTAAAGGCATATTAAATATTGACAGTAATTTCAAGTGTTTACAAACTCCATTTTATTACTTCCTTAACACTACACAAGTCAGTGTCAAGAAAATGAGAAGAACTCGAGAACATTCTCATCTCCAACTCAGTGTTAATAAATCTCCACTTCATAGATTTATAATTAGAAATTAAAGAAGGTGTATATGAATAAAAAGGCTGAGCCAACAGACAAGAACTAACAAGTCTTTATTTACATACATAGCAACAGCCCAAGTAGCAAAATATGGTCGAATCAACGTTGATTTATGGTTGAATTGGTTGGAAGGTTGAAAGGTAACGTTGATT
>JAQIXT010000267.1:0-47346 GCA_034700445.1 Stenotaenia linearis
TATGTCAATACAATACTTACATCTTTTTCTTGAATCGTGCATTCTTTACAATAATAAGCGTCTGAAACACCTGGTCCGCCACATATAACGCATCTTCCTTGATAGGATCCATAATTACATTCATCACAAATTCTGACAAGTGTACACGGCCTAACGTACGAATCGCAAATAACGCATTTTCCATCACATTTCTCACAAAGCCGGCCGATAGCTGTAAAAATATAAAAGTTAATATCGTTGAAAGTTTGTGCCTGTAATCTTACTTACCAACACCAGCTTGTTTTCGACAGAAAATTAAATCTGGATGATGTTTTGCCATTATTAATTAAGAATAGAAACGTCGAGAAACTTACTAAACAAATGTTCAAGAAGAAAACGTGGAGGAAACGTATAACGCTAACGCTGATTCTCCGCTAGAAGGCGCCTCAGTCTGATATGACGCTCCAGTCGTTCGAATCCGTTGCTAGGAGACTGAGTTTGAATCGACTGAAATAAAATTTCTGTATTTGTAAATTTGAAGTAACAAGCTCGAATGGTATGGTAGTAATTTGTTTATAAATTTATTTATCGCATTGAATTATATTTATCGATTTTATTGTAGATGGGATAATGTTTACAAATGGCTACAGTTGATGAATTAAAATCAGGTATGAAAGTTATAAATTCTATTTTTAATTTATTATTTTTATTTTTGTACAAATTTAGTATTGAAGGAAACTTTGAGTAGGCGAGGTATATTAGGTCAACTCAAAGCCCGAATTCGAGCTGAAGTTTTCCAAGCTTTGGACGATCAGAGTGAAACGAGACCATCATTGAGTAACGAGAATTTGCTCATTAACGAACTTATTCGGGAATATTTAGAGTTTAATCAATATCGATACAGCGCTTCAGTTCTTAAAGCAGGTTAGAGCAGATAAATTACATTTTTACAATTTATTGTGTGATTTTTATTAAAAACTAGAATCTGGACAACCCGATACTTCCTTCGATCACGATTTTTTAAAGTCTGAATTGAATTTACCCGAGGATAATGATCCAACTCCTGTGTATGTTTGAAACTGATTGTTTAGTGGCTCATAATTTATTTATTTTGTTTTATTTTTTTCAAATCTAGACCTATCCTTTATCAAATGGTTTCCCATTATATTCAGTCGCAAAGAAACGATGCGCAGACTGCGACGCGTCAAACTGTGAACGATCAGTCGACAGGAACGAGAGGCATCACGATCCATCATATACAAGATGAAAAAGGTAAAATTATTGAAATTTACAACTACACATTTTTAACTTTCCATTTCATTTAGATTTAGTTGCTTCGTAGTTGATGCAAGTTGGAAATGGTTAAAAACTTAGTTTTTTAATTTTGTCATTTGGGTAATTAAAAATTTTTAATAAAAAAGTGAAAAATTTTTTTGCTAAGTTTGTAATTTTATTGAAATTATTTTGGTAATAAAATCGATTTGGAAAGTAAATCTTTTTAATTTTATCTGAAATATACATAGCACGTCTGCCTTACACAAATTTCGAAATATTAAGTGCGCACCTGGAATCGACCTGCCTTGGTCACATATTTCACTCCTTTAAACGGCTTGTATCGCTAGAAATGTAAAGAATTCATTTAGAAAAAAAAATTTTTTTTGTAATGCATAAGAATAAATCTTACTTCTCCATACATGTCCAATCTGTTAACTTTCAATCCTGATACAGCTAATTGATTGATAGCAAATTGGAGCTAAAATAAATATTAAAAGTGATAAATGCTTCTTTTTTTTTTTTAAATTTTAAAAAAGATTTCTATACCGAAATAACTGGGTTTGACTCAGGTTGAGACACACCACTTTGCAAGTTCAGCTTTAATGTAACAAATATGAAAATCTTATTAGTAATTTGCTGGGGGGAAAAAATTAAAATATTACCGTTCCCCAAATCCTCGGTGAGCGAGACACTTCAATTCGTCCTATTTCCCAAATTAATATTTTATTCACGGGATCAAAGGAATATTTTCCTTGGGTAACTGATAATGTCACGTTCAGCACCGATTTTGGCATAGGCACTTCTAAAATAACACTTTCAACCTATTTTTTTTTAAATTTATTACTTTTTTAAGATTTTTTTTCTTCAATTTTTAAGCATATACCACTTTGCCCATCGTTTGTTTAGGCCCAACTGTAATATCCAATCGTCCACCATCTCGGAAAGAAATAGTATGCCTTACAAATAATGGAATAGCAACAACACTGAAAAAAATAAAATTTAAAAAAAAATTACTCTTCAAACAAGATGTAATACTTTTGGCTTCCAATGTGGTACGACATTAATCGAAAATTCCCATCTGGGGGTACAAATGATAGCATTTTTTCAGACTAGAAAATTGAAAAAAAATATTTTATTAAAAATGTAGAAATAATTTTCACAATACTTACTTCCCAACGTTTAAAACGAACACAGGGATGGAAGCTCACATCATCAAACAAGCGCGGATTTAAAAATGATAACGTTAAATCAGGCATACCACTCAATTTAATACAGCAATCAATCTGAAATTCAATCAAAATTTAAACATCCTAAAAATTATTCCAAAAACTACCAAAAATTCTCACATATCCTTGAATTTCAGCAAACACCGCTGAACCTGATCTGTCAATAATAGCATCAACTTCTTCAATTACATCAAAATAAGCTTCATTATTCGTATATTTAACTCCAGTACGACGCCATGGAACATTAGATAGTTGACCCGTAGGCAATGTTGCACTTACACTATATTTACGAATAAAGTACCCAAATTCATTTTTAAATTTACTCACTTAAAACGCAAAACTTACTTTGATCTTCCAGTTACCGTATTCGCAATCGTTCGAAGAATATTCGGTGGTTTAATCAATTCTTTCAAAATGTTTGATTCTGTTGCTAAGGGAAAGCCATTGTCGAGCATTTCATCCAAAAGCTTTCAAATACGATTAACACAATCAAAATATAGTTTAAAATCTTTCAATACAATTCTTACCTCGTAAACTACTACATAATGTTCCTTAATTAACGATTCCGTACATTCGTTGAAGTAATCTTCAAAAGTGTCGACTACTCGATGCAGGAATTCAACAACAAACAACGGGGGAACTGAAATTAATCAATTTTCATTGTATTATCTCATTTCATTTCACAAACTGTTTTCTTACCTTCACTCATACAAACAGCTACGAAGAACATTTGGCACCTGTATATACTTATTAAATAATGATGAGGCGTTGCTATAACCGCAGGAATGTCATCTGGAGAGAGGGTTTTTCGTTGCACATCGAAGAAATAATCGCACACGGATTTGTTAATGATACTCTTCCAATGTTTCTCCATAAACACATCACTGGAAAATCATAATTAGGTTTCATTAAATTATAAAATTTAAAGGTTTTCATGTAATTACGTACCCTGATGAATTTATAATGAATAAACTATGAATCATTTTCAATATATATTTCTAATCTAAAAGAAAATAATAAAATCAAAGTGGTCGGCGAGTCGACGACCACGAGAACCAAAGCCAACATAAAGTGGTACACGTAAACAAATGGAAATACCCGATGTTTAAGTCTACCACCAGATGGCAATCATAAGCCATAAAGTAAAAATACCGATGAAGCGATGAAGCTATAAGATAATCAATATCTATTTTCTCGCCAAACCATTTGGAAATCTATTAAATAACAATTAGGAGAAAAAAAAGTGAATTAGATTGATTCAAATGCAATTATAATTGAGTAAATCAATTGTTAACGCTAGTTTTCGTTATATATGAGAATTTTTTTATGTTAAAATCAATTAATCACAGTAAAATTTTCAATTAACTGATGTTATCGCCCTTTGGCGCTTGGTTCTTACTATTTTGGCGGCTGTGGTAAGGAATAAAGGTGAACGAACTCTATCTCAGCATCCAGCTTCCCGTTGCATCTTCAATATACGATGCATTGCGGCAAAGCTTCTTTCTGTTTGTTAAAGCAAATCAAGGGATTTTTCATGATCCTTATTTTATACTACAGCATTTTTTATACATTAACAGCGGTTAAAATTGCTCCCACAAAACCAATAAATATTAAAATTGGTAAGTGTACATATTTGATATGATTCACTGATTTTTTTCTTTTTTCATTTGTTTAACGTCTAACAATTTTTGATAGGGATTATTTTCACTGAGGATCAAAAAGACAGTAACACAGAACATGCGTTTAAATACGCTATTCATCGAATTAACAGAGACAAAATTTTGCTACCAAACGTCACTCTTCTTTATGAAGTTCAGTATATTCCAACAGATGACACTTTCCATACCACAAAAAAAGGTAATTTACAGTAAATACCTTTTCTTAGAATACAGTATTCTAATTATTCTAATACCGTATTGTTAACTGATTAGCATGCAAGCTTATCCAAACGGGATTAGTTGCTCTGTTTGGTCCTTCAAATCCCTTGCTAGCCTCGCACATACAGTCAGTGTGTAATGCTTTGGATATCCCCCACATTGAAGCCAGACTTGATATGAAAGTGGACAGCAGAGAATTTTCTATAAATTTATATCCAAGTTATGAACTCTTGGGCCAGGCATACAAGGATGTGGTACATTATTTAAGTTGGAGAAAACTGGCTCTTATTTATGAAGATGAATTTGGTAAATGAGCTTTTACAAATAGTTTTGCAGAAATGATTTGTTTTGGTGTTATTTTAAAAGGTTTCCTAAAAATGCAGCATTTACTTCGCGAGTCTCACAATATAGATGTCTTGATTCGCCATGCAACTCCTTCCACATACAGAACGGTATTAAAAACCATACGAGGAAAAGGATATAACAACATTTTTGTAGACACTCACAAAGAAAACATGCTTATATTTCTTCGAACGGTAATTTAACCCTGTGATAGTGATTGAACTAAAATTTGAGGTCGCTGCCCCTTATAGCGTGATAGCTTGCACTGCATTGCAATGATGGCCGCGTTTGAGTAGAAATGGCAAAACTAAACATTTTAGTTCACAAACTTCATATCTGAAAACTGAAAAGATATAAATATGCAAATTATTTATTTTACAGATATTACAACTACAAATGAATGATTATAGCTACCATTATTTCTTCACTAGTTTTGTGAGTAATTAAGTTCTGTTTATATACATTTTTAAACACTGGATGTTTTTAATAGGATGCCGATACTTTTGATTTGGAAGATTTCAAATACAATTTTGTAAACATGACTGCATTCCGGATTGTTGATTTTGAACATCCTTTAGTTCGCCAAATATTAGGAGATATGGAGAAATTTCAACCCAAAGGACATCACATTGTTAATAAAATGAATATTATAGAAGTAATAAATCAATCATCAAGAAAATTAAATAGAGAATTAATTTATTCATTATGTAGACGGAACCTGCCCTCATATATGATGCCGTCCACATATTCGCTCGGGGTCTTCATAATCTGGAACAAGGGTCAACATTAAGAGTTGCGAATGTCACGTGTGAAGATGAAGTACAGTGGAATGATGGAATAAGTCTTTACAATTACATAAACGCAGTAGAATTTCACGGATTAAGTGGAAAAATTCAATTCAAAGAAGGGAAACGAACAAACTTTAAACTCGACGTTATAAAATTAAAGCAAGATGCCATTGATAAGGTTTTTTGTCAATTACTAAACACAAGTTAAATAATAAATTTAAAATTTGTGTTTTGTAGGTCGGAGAATGGACACCGGCTGGTGGCATAAATATAACCGATTCAGGTGCGTTTTCCGATGGCAGCATCCCTAACGTTACTCTCGTCGTTACAACCATCGAAGTACGACAATAGGAAACTGACTTACAAAATGATAAATTGATAAAAATAAATATAATTTCAGGAAGTTCCATACGTAACGGCGATAAGGGACAATGCAACTGGAAGTTATACGTTTGAAGGATTCTGCATTGATCTTCTGAAACACATAGCTGTTAGAGTCGGTTTTAAGTACCGAATTGAGCTTGTTCCAGATGGCAAGTATGGCGCTCCTAATAAAGAAACAGGCGAATGGAGTGGAATAGTTCGTCAACTTCTTGATAAAGTAATATTTCCATCTTCTGAGACAATTTCTTTTTTACTTATTTAATTTTTTTCTACTTTAGAAAGCAGATCTTTCTGTTGCAGCATTAACCATTAATTACGCTCGCGAAAGCGTCATTGATTTTTCTAAACCATTTCTCAACTTGGGCATAGGAATTCTTTTCAAGGCTCCTACGGCTCAACCAGTGCAATTATTCTCGTTCATGAATCCCTTGGCCATAGAAATCTGGCTGTACGTCTTGTGCGCTTACATGCTGGTCAGCCTCACAATGTTCATAGTGGCTCGCTTCAGCCCTTATGAATGGAATAATCCACATCCATGTTTAGGTGAACCCGATTATTTTGAAAATAACTTCAGTATTTCCAATAGCTTCTGGTTCACCATTGGAACTCTTATGCAACAGGGGTCTGATCTTAATCCAAAGGTAGAGCTCAGAATTAAAAATAAATCTTAAAAATAATGGAAATTAATTTTACAGGCGACTTCAACGAGGATAGTTGGAGGTATTTGGTGGTTCTTTACTCTCATCATCATTTCATCATACACAGCCAATCTAGCAGCGTTTCTCACAGTGGAGCGCATGATATCTCCCATTGATAACGTTGATGATTTAGTAGAACAAAACGAAATTGCATACGGAACACTAGAATCAGGATCAACTATGACTTTCTTTCGGGTGAATTGTGTCGCGTTATTTTGCACTTTGCATTTTTCTGATGTTCTTAAATTTCAGGAATCTGGAATGGAAACTTATCAAAAAATGTGGCGTTACATGGAAAATCGGAAACCTTCCGTTTTCGTTTCCAGTTACGAAGAGGGAATAAAAAGAGTTTTAGACGGAAATTATGCCTTTCTGATGGAATCAACAACCATTGACTATTTTGTTCAACGTAATTGTAACTTGACAAAAATAGGAGGAACACTTGATTCCAAAGGATTCGGCATCGCTACACCAATTGGTACTTTGATTTTGAACTATTATATACAATTCTCCTAACAAAACCTCACTTTATCCTATTTTAGGATCGCCGTGGCGAGACAAAATTTCATTAGCCATTTTGGACTTGCAAGAAAAAGGGGTGGTACAATATCTTTATGACAAATGGTGGAAACATACGGGCGAAACTTGTAACCGAGAGGAAAAATCAAAAGAATCGAAAGCGAGCGCTTTAGGCTTAAATAGCATTGGCGGAGTTTTTGTCGTGTTACTCAGCGGCTTGGCTTTGGCCATTCTGATCGCTATTTTTGAGTTTTGTTGGAATTCCAAGAAAAATGCTCAAACAGATCGAGTATGCAAATTGTTGAGACTAAATTCAAATACATCAATTGTTATTTCATTTTCAGCAATCGCTGTGTTCTGAAATGGCGGAAGAATTGCGATTTGCATTGCAGTGCCGAGGATCTAAGCAGAGACCCGCTTTGCGAAGACAGTGTTCTCGATGTGTGCCAGGAACAACGTATGTCCCAGCTGCCATGGAGGTACCACACGAAAATGGCGTCATGCAGATGATAAACAAGTCTTCCCCAATGCACTTTGAGAGTTGCGATTCTTGAGATTGCTCAAAGAAGTACTGTTAAGTGAAGCCAAATATTGTAGTTTTTTTGTTTCTTTTTTTACGATTTTTTTTGTTTTGTTGTTTATTTATAAGCAGATGAACCAAAAGAGAAATATTGTTATCATAGAGACCTGTATACTTACCTTCCTCAATCAATATTATGAGTGGTAGGCAGTTTTGTGCAGTATTGAATTACGAACTCATTCTACGCAGTAGAATTTTACAATTTTTATGTATAGAATGTAACATAATTTCAATAACAAATACATTGTTGAAAATAATTGCAGTAACTTTTTAAAAAGCCGTAAAAGTGACAAATGGCCTCGCAATTTCCAGGCAAATCACAACTTTCTGGAATGTCATCTACTTCATCTATGAAAAATTAGAAATATTTACATTGAAGACTGAACAAAGAAACAAAAATAATTACAATTAACTGTAAGGACTTGTACAGTGTTCATGATAAGTGCAAAATAGGCTAAAAACTGCATCGTATATGCGTAATGCAAACTTACCTTTTCTAGTTTTCAAATATCCGGTAATAGAATACCTGTTACGTCTAAAGTTGAATTTATTAGCTACTCATGTTAAATTCAAATTAGCACTGTATAACAATCTACCTTTAAAAAAAACACTCATTATTTCTTACGTCGTCAATAACGCTGCTCCAGCGCTTCACTGCAATGTCCTCCAAAATAGTGCTGCGCGTGGGCTTTGCTGCAGTGAAAATTATATCTACTGACAGTACTGCGCATCAAAACTTTAAATTAAACTTTTAAATATTAAAACTCTCATCATTAAACATCATACATTAAAAATTAAATCAGTTGCGAGAACAAAAACATACTTTCATCCCTTTGAAATAAATCGGAATTACTTATTTGTATTTCTTAAGATAAGACGGAATCTTATCTTATTAAGAAATTTCAAGTTCAATGTCGTATACCTGAAATCAGATAACTTTAAATAAGAGATAACTTTTATCGTAGAGGAAAAAATTGTAACTAAATGCAATCTGAGTTTAAAGTGCAGCTGCCTCGCCTTCTGTGGACTGATAATTGTCTATCAACACTTGCAGTATCAACAGAGGGTGGCGTGAAGCAATGTATAGATCACACTGTTTTTCGTCATAATGAATACTGAAGGAGAATACTTGCTCAACGCATCTAAGTCCGGAAATTATGGAACTAAAGAAAGCACCTTCACTTCATCTTCTTCTAATAACAACTCGGAACACTTGATTCAACCATTAGACACTGCAAAGTAAGTTTTGTAAACGTAAAACTCAACTATTTAATTAAATTTACAACTCGAACTCAGTCGTAGGCAGTCTGTAAAAGTAAACGACCCATGCATAAGTACTACGTGGCCTCGTGTTCAAAGTCTTTCAGCATTAGTATGATATTCTCGGAGAAGTAAATTCAATTTTATAAATAAATTTCTGTTTCAGATCCTTCATATGAACAAATGTGCTTGGTTTATAATGATGGTTGGGTTTTTGTGCTCCATTGCTCATGGCGCAGTTTGGCCTATTTTTATATGTTTGTTAGGTCAATTTATTGGCAGATTATTTTCCGAGCAAACAGGTTTAAGCGCAACAACAATAAATCCACAAACATTTATAAATGGCAGTAATCTCATAATGGATGATCAACAATCACAAACTATCGAAGATTTCATCATCGCATTATTATTTTTAATGGGAATCACGTTTCTATCGTCTTATTTACAGGTTTCGAATGATTTTAATTGATTTAGATTAAGAGAAAAACAAATTATAGACGTTACTGGTTCGAATTTGTTTTTTAAAATAAAATTTCATTTTTTATTTTTTAGTCATTGTGTTGGCAATTTAGTTTCGAGAAACAAATATATATATTGCATCAGGATTTCTTTTACCAACTCTTGCGACAAGACGCAAATTGGTTGTGTAGAGATGAGAAAAGTGAAGTTCTACCGAATTTATTCAAGTAAGAGTTCAGTTGACCAAAAATGTAACCACTGTGTAATGAAAATATTTTCTTTTTTTTTCATGTAAAAGAGAACTTCAATATGTTCGAAAAGGAATCAGCCTTTACTTTGGATCTCTTGTTGAATACTCATCTACGTTCATCGTATCACTTATCATTGGTTTTTGTGTACAGTGGAAATTAATGTGCATTGTTTTATGTATGCCAATTGGGCTAATTTTATTCTTTAGTTTAATTGGTCAAGTAAGGAAAATGCGCAAAGAGATTTTCAAACGTTTACACAATTTTCTTTTCAGTATTTACAAAGCTCTCTTAATCGATCAAACAAACTGTTAGCGTTAAGTAAGGATAAAGTTATCGAGACTTTAGAACGCATTCGGAGTATAGCTGCGTGGATGGGGCAAGAAAGAGAATCACTAAAGTAAATTATATTTGTTTATGAGTCAAAATAATGATAAAGTTTATCGTGAACGATTTTATATAGTTTCAAAACAACTCTGCAGTTGTTAATAAAAGTGGAGAAGACACACATTATTTACAGTTCCATTTGTCTTGGAGTTGTGATTTTTATTTTCTATGCATCATTTGCGTTGTTTACTTGGTTAGTTTATCACAGAATCTTTTGTGACATCAAACTTGTGTATCGTTAATGATTTTTAATCTCTGAGTAGGTGTGGGATATATTTAAAGCACACAAATCAACTTCAAAATGTAGAGGATGTATATGTCGTGAGTATGAAATTGCATTTAAATTTGGATAAAAATACTAATGCTTTGAGTAATTTAATTTGCAGGTAATTTTTTCTGCTCTTACTGTAATGTTCTCAATAACACACATCGCACCTAGTTTTGAGGTTATATCAAAAGCAGATAAAGCATGTTCTCATATTATTCCTTTTATCACAAAAGTTAGTTTGATTGATTACATTAATCTATAGTTCATTTTATTGATTGAATTTTGTTCTAGGTCCCTACCATTGACTCTTATTCATCTAAAGGGAAAGCTCTGAATGATTTTAAAGGAAATGTCAAATTTGTAAATGTCAGCTTCTCTAGACCCAGTCTTAAAGTTAGTGACAACAACTATGCCAATATAATTAAAATTAATTTGATTTTTTTTACCAATTCCTACAGGCAGGATTCGGATACATCCATCATGCAGATTTTCAATTGAAACCAAATACAATTACAGCAATTATTGCTTCAGAACCCTACAATACATCACTGTTAAAATTTTTACTATTTCGTCTTTACGATCCTTTGGAGGGCCAAGTAAATCATACGATTACATTGATTTGCATAGTTAAATAATTCGTAAAAATAAATTTCAGATATTTTTCGACGACTACGACTTAAAGAGTTTAAACGTTCATTGGCTTCGTGGAGAAATTGGATTGATAGAAGAAGCTCCAGTGTTTTTGTCTGAGTTGCTAATTGATAATATTCTTGGTGGACTCGAAGCAATCCAATTTGACGACATAGTAAAAGCAGCAAAGGCAACATTTGCTCATGAATTAATCAATTCCTTACCTCGGGTAACTTTTTTAAAATGAAAAGTAACCGCATAATAAAATTGTTCATAATCACAGGGTTATGCCTCAGCAATAAATAATTCCTCGTTATCACTTGAAGACAAACAAATCATCTTAATGGTACGGATATTGTTACAAAATCCAAAAATTGTTATTATAGAAGAACTTGAAAAATATGAAAATGAAGATCGTTTTGAAGCAGCTCTTAATAGAGTAAGGAAAATCGTATCGAAAATAACAATATTACCATTATGTAATACCTTAAGGTCGCTTTCGGACGAACAGTTCTTGTATTTAGCAAACGTGGATCCACTTTAAAAACAGCTGATCACATACTGATATTTCAAGATGGGTGGATAGTTGCTGATGGTTCGTTCAAAGATGTAAATGAAAATGGGAATTTGAGTGCCTGCAACAGCAACTGCAGGACTGAGAGTGATGAAGCAGATACAAGTAAGAGTTAAATTGTAGCTGCATTAAGTGATGTTAATGATTGAGCAAATAATCTTTTAGAAATTACTCTCCAGAGAAGAAGAAGTAGCTCTAAGCAAGAAATTTCTTCTAAAGATGGAACTGAAACTGTAAGTATTATCGACTTCCCTCTGATGTTTGACACTCTATAATTGCCTTATTACAGGTTAATTTCCATAATGTTTTTAAATTTTTACGGTTTTGCCTTTCTGAAAGTTTATTGTTTGCAAGTGGAATTATTTTTGCCTTATTATGTGGAATATGTGCACCGATTTATGCTTTCCTTCTTTCGAGGATATTTTATGTATAACTTTTTACAAACAGTTAGTAGTCAGTTATTAACACAATATTTGATTTAATCACAGCTGTACTTACTCAATAATGATGATGAACTTAAGATGCAAACGATTGAAGTAGTAGTTGGTTTTCTAAGTTTAGCGACCGTTTCTTTGTTTATTTTAACGCTGAGAGTAAGTATTGTGTTAAACGAAATGCAGCATTGCAAAGAAGCCTACTTTTCATCTCCTAATTTTCACTTTGGTATCTTTATTTCTAGCACTATTTATTCGAAATAATAGGTTCGCGAGCATTAAACAAATTAAGATCTGAAGCATTTGCCTCTATTTTGTACCAACCTCCATCACGATTTGAAAATGACCAAAGTCATCAATCAATCGAATTAGCTACCGTTCTTTCAGATCCAACTTTATCATCAGTAAGTGCTTATTATGTTCTGTTTAAAATGATATATATATATATACGTATCAATTTTACTCATCTAGCTGGTTGACAAAGGAATAAGCCCATTTTTATTGTCAATTGTTTCTATTATTATTGGAATTACAGCAGCAAGTTTATACTGCTGGCCTTTAGCAATAGTAATATTGCTTGGAGTAATTTCATGTATTTTATTTTCGGTGATGTCCGTGTCGAGTATTTGGGAAAAAACAGTTACATTCAATAAGTACATCAATGAAGCTATGCAGGTAAATTTAAAAGATAAATAATTTTATAATGCTATGTCTTTTATATTTGTATATTTCTTGTAGGTTGTGTCGGATGCAATCAACAACTTATGGTCTATTCAAATGCAACGATTAGAAAACAAAATATTGGAATCATTTGTGGAGAAATTAACCATACCTTACTTGCAAGTAGTTAACTTAAATTCTTCTTATTCCTTATCTCATTTTATATTTTATTCTAGTGTGTACAAAAAACAAGCTCATTTATATTCATTAGTCTTTGCCCTGCATCAATTAGCAGTATATCTTTTATATCTTATCATATTTGCTGCAGGGGATCACTTAATCAAACACTGGTCTTATGAACCCCAACAAATTTTCAGGTAAAATAAATGTAAATTTTTCAGTTATTCTAAGTAATTATTTAATTTTTTTAGTTGCTTCCTCTTTTTAACAATATGCGGAATTTCTCTTACACAACTGACCAACCAATGGAAAGTTTGGAAATTAATTAGTGAAAGTGCAAATCAACTTTTCAGATATATCGAAGTTCAGCAACGCAATCATAACTCCAAAAAGCACAAAAACGGATTACAACCAGTAAAACTTTTATTTTCTAAAGTTTTATTTACCTTTTCACTATTCACTATTAGTAAAATACTTCTTTGCAGGATATCTCTGGGAAAATTACTTTTCAACACGTGCATTTGAAGAATAGTGCACTTAAACTGCCATTATCAGATTTATCATTTGAAATACTAGCAGGACAATTGGTAGCAATAGTAGGAAACAGTTCCGGGGACGCTGTTTTCAGTCTTCTGGTTCGATTTAATGAGCCCAGTTTTGGACGAGTGGTGCGTCAAAAAGAGTTTTAATTTGATTTATAGATTAAAATTAAGTTTTTCATTGCAGTTGTTGGATGATATTAGCATTGGTTTAATATCTGTGGCCCATTTAAGAAAAACGTGTAATTTAGTCTGCAAGCCAATAATTATTACAGGAACATTGCGTGAAAATATTCTTTATGGATTAGAAGATAAACCTACAACTATTAAAGATGTGGAACTAGCAGCCCTTAAAAGTGGAGTAACCAAATTCTTGTGGAGTCTACCTGATGTAATGTTGTGAGTTTATTTAGTTTTGCAATTTGTTTTAATTCCAATCTCTATTGCAGGGTTGGAACACAGTTTTAGGAGATAATGAGAAGACACAATTGAAAATAAGTGATCAAATTCGGATTGCAATAGCCAGGTGCTTTCTAAGGGATCCAAAGATTGTTATGATTGACGATATTTTCGATGACATGTCTGAAAAAGAAGTGCAGGTAAGCTAATTTAGCAGTGAATCGAAGTTGGCTTTTATAATGAACATATTTAAATTTATTTTAGGAAACACTGATGCTTCTGCAAGTATTCTGCAAAAATCGTACTTGTCTCATCTTAACCTCTAATGAATATATTTTACAACACTCTGATAGAATTATTTATTTGAATGGAGAACTTGGATTTTAGTTAAAAGTAAACCGAAAAACTGTAATAAATAAGTGTAAATACAAATAATGTTTTGAATAATAAATAAAACGATTTTCTTTAAACAAAAAAGAAAGTTTATAAATGAAATTTTTTACATTACAAGATTGGAAACTTTATTGCTGTGATACATTTTTTCACGTCAATTACATCAATCTATTTTTAGTACGTTATATATAATATAAACGACGTCTGAAATTAATCTGTACGCGGGAACTATGATAAAAGTTAGACTGAATATGTATATCAAATAAGACCAATTCGATTCCGTGTTCCGCATAACACTATTCATAGCGTTATTTAATGTGATCATAAACTGGGGCGAACTCATTACAAGCATTCCGAATCCAAAAGCTGTGAGAATCGTAAGAATTAATTCTTGATGCATAGTTTCAAAGATAATATTGAATTTTTTTTTCTGAAACACAAAATATTTTATGTATACAGTAATTTGCATTAGGAACTAAATGTAAAATATTTTAAACTGACTTATGTACTTCCCGTGCTACTTCACAGTATAACAAATTTCCAATTAAAACATTTACTGCAAAGAAAAGATACTTACTTGATTTTAATTGTGGTGAAATAAAAAGTAATCGGCTATTACTTGTACAATAGAAAATTAAGAAATTCTAAATAATCTCAGCCGTTGACGACTTCTGCAGAAACGGCTTATTATTAAGCCTGAAAGGGTGTTCACCTCTGTAAACTTTTAGGTCAACAGTTCACTGAATTGTAATTTTACGATGCGTAGTAGACTTTTATTTACTTTTTTCAAGGAGTTATAGTCTGTGATTTAATTTTATAGTAATTACAGGATTGTGTATCCTTTAAGAAAATTTAAAAAATTAAGAGCAATTTAAATTAGCCGCGCTCAAGATGACGTAGGGTATCGGTCTGTTATTCATGTTTATACAGAGACCGACACCGACACCTTGTTTAAACATGGCCGCTTTATCATGACATCAGGAAAACTTGCATTGTTTGAATTTGTGATTTCAAGTTAATTTTACACCAAGTAGTTAGACAAGTATTATATTTTTACATCGTTGAAATGAGTTTGGAGGTACAAGTAAACAATTTTGTTCAGGAAGTACTGGTGAGTATTTTTAAGTTTATTGGTTGAAGCTGAAGCTAAAGTGTTTATTTATTTGTTGTTTTTTTATAGAAAAGAGAATCAGTGGAAGAAGCATTCATTTGTTTTATCGTAGATTCACCCGATAAAGAACGATGGAAAAAACAAGCATTGGAAGATTACATTAAAAACTTATTCTCCTCCATGTCTCCGGTTTGTTACACCACAAAATCTTTTTAATTCCAAAATTTAATTCCATTTTATTTAAAGGAATCATTTCCTACGGCACTCAAATATTACATCAATGCGATAGCTGCCCATTCGAATCCACAAAGACAAAAAACACTATTTTCATTATTGGAGCACACAGTCGCAACAAATCTTGTTCCAGCAAAGTACATAATTTAAAAAAAAATAATATCGAATGAATGATCGAAAATCTTATTTTTAGACTCGTTTGTGAAACTTTATTGAAATGTGAGAAACTTCAAAACCAAAATAAAGAGTTTTGGTGTCAGAGTTTTCAACTCATAAGGAGAATTATCGGTGGAGTTGATTATAAGGTTTAGGGATTCTGTTATTTGAAAGAACATCAAATAAATTTCATTTGTATTTTAGGGTGTTCGTGACTTGCTGAAAGTGATTTTGACAAAAGCGCACGGAATACCAGAACAAGATAATGTTTGTGTTCTGAAAGAATTACACGCATTGCAATCGGTAACATTATAAAAATATTATACAACAAAAGAAAAAATAGTGATAATTTTGTTTTACTTTAGGTTGTTGAATATATGTTTGATCGGAACGCTTGCCTACTTCCAAGTTATTTTATCATAAATGAAATTCAAAAATATTATCCCGACTATAAAAACTGGCCTCATTGGGTAATTTGTTTTTATATATATTTATTTTTTCCAAACTTGGTATTTATGAGTTCAATACGATTTTAGCGTTTATCCAAACTCATGTCAGAATACGTAGACAGTTTTCGCCATACAGCACAAATGGTTTCAGTAATTGGTAAGAAATTATCATTTCTTAAAGTGAAAACACTCAATAAACGATATTTTGTTTCAGGGCGCTCGAAACTGCTTCCTGTAGTCGGTCATTCAAATGCAATTGGTAATGTTTGGAAATTAGAGCCTACTTCCCTTAAGTTTTCTTTACGAGGTTTACTACCGTATGATAAAGTAAAGGTTAATTTCGTAATGCAGAAACTTATTTTATGTTCAATAAAATCTTAAAATTTGCATTAGGAACTTCAAGAACCTCAAACGAATTTGTTACGTTACGTTTTGGAACAACCATATTCTCGAGATATGGTATGCAGTATGCTGAATTTAAATAAACAAGTGAGTAAAGAAAATTTTGAATTTCAAAGGCGTTTAAAACTTGTTTTTTTATACATTTCATAGCACAAGCAACGATGCTCTGTCTTAGAAGAACAATTAGTCGATTTGGTCGTAGTGGCAATGGAAAGGTCGGAGAATGAATCTGAACCAGTGGACGATTCGGGAACGAGTCAATTATTATGGCAGCATTTGTCGAGTCAACTTATTTTCTTCGTCTTATTTCAGTTTGCTAGTTTTCCCCATATGGTCGTTGCTCTTCATGATAAAGTGAATTATATTTTTGGAAATTGGAAAAAAAAAATTTTTTTAAATAAAATTTTTTTTTATTAACAGTTGGCTCAAAGAGCTCTTCGTAAAGGCAGAGATCATTTGATGTGGGTGCTACTTCAGTTTATTTCGGGCAGTATTCAGAAAAATCCGGTATGCAGTGTAATTATTGAATTTTTATTGTTTATTTTGTTTATTTTGTTTAATTGCAATTTTTAAAAATTTTTTGATAGTTGAGCGATTTCCTTCCGATGATGAAACTTTACAACCTTTTATATCCCGATAAGGAGCCCCTTCCCGAACCAGATGCAACTAAAGCAATCTCAACTCATCAAATGGCAGTAACTTGTATTTGGATACACTTATCCAAAAAAGCACAGAGTGAGCAAGTTAATCTTCAGAGACCATTTCCACACGCTCTCGATGCTCATCTCGAGTAAAAACCATTTACAAATTTAGTCGCACACAATTTAATCAGGGTTTTTAATATCTTACAGATTTCTTAACCAAAGCTTAAGAAATCCAAGTTTATCAACCAGTATGGGTTCAGATTACAGCATAGCATTACTTTGTGATGCATGTGAGTTTAATTTTTAAAGAAGTGATTTAAATTGTAATAAATTTATGAAATATGCAGATAGCACCAATCCGGAAATATTTCCTCGACCAATGGGTGCTCTTGTGGAAACACTATACGGAAATCAGAAGACTCAGACACCCATGCCAGGTCCAAACTGTTTCGCTAGTGGTCCGACTCAGCCATTGTCAATGAGTTTTCTTGATTCACTTACGGTTCACGCTAAAATGAGGTAGGTCTGAGAATTGTAACTTTATGAATCATTTAATTAATATTGTTGTTTTGAATTTCAGTCTAATTCATAACATCGTTACACATGTTGTTAAATCAGCTCAAACAAAGTTATCGTTGGCACTTGCTCCTGCTTTGGTTGAAACTTACAGCCGACTTTTAGTTTACATGGAAATAGAATCTCTGGGCATCAAAAGTTTTATAAGTATAAAATTCAAATTATTTTTATTATTCACATTACACGTTAATTATATTAATTTGTACTAGGTCAATTACTTCCAACTGTTTTCAAAAGTCACGCCTGGGGAATTTTGCATACATTATTAGAAATGTTCAGCTATCGTTTACATCACATTCAACCACATTATCGTGTACAACTTCTCAGTCATTTACATAGTTTAGCTGCGGTGCCACAGACAAATCAAACTCAACTTCATTTATGGTGAAATATTATAAATACATACATTTTTTTAAAATTAATGTAATTTTTAACTGTGCATTCAGTGTCGAGAGCACAGCCTTGCGATTGATAACAGGTTTAGGCAGTGCAGAAGTGCAGCCACAACTGGCACGCTTTCAAAGCGAACCAAAATCTTTATTATCGGCTGAATCCGAAGAACTTAATCGCGCTCTTGTCCTCACCTTAGCTCGAGCAATGCACATCACAGGCTCGGAGTCTCTGACAGGCACATGGTGCAGAGATATTCTCTCAACTATTATGCAAAATACTGCGCATTCGTGGTCTAGTTTTACCCTCGTGTGTTTCCCACCTGTTTTGGCTGAATTTTTCCAACAGTATCCAGTGCCTAAGGAAAATAAGGCGCAGTTGAAGCAGAGGGTCGAAGAAGAATATCGAAAGTGGAAGAGTATGACTAATGAGAATGACATAATTGCTCATTTTTCACTTCAAGGAATTCCACCTTTATTTTTATGGTGTGTATTATGGATATAATAACAATTTTCAATAATTGTTTATATTTTTTTCTCTTAGTTTATTGTGGAAAATGTTGCTTGAAAATGATAGAATCAATCCAATTGCTTACAAGTTTGTTGCCGTTTGCGTCATTATTAGTTATTTTATTAAATTTTGATTTATTATCTAGGGTTTTAGAGAGAGTTGGAGCAAGAGCTTTATCCGCTCACTTGAGAACATTTGCAGATTTCTTGGTATTTGAATTTGCAAATTCGGTCGGCGGTCAACATGTGAATAAGGTATTGTTGTCTGGAATGTAAAAATAAATTTATGCATTCATATTGTATTGTATTTTTAGTGTATTGATGCTTTGAATGATTTAATTTGGAAGTGGAATATTATTACTCTTGATCGACTTGTTTTGTGTCTGGTAAATATAAAAAGGGTTGTTTGACTAGATTGCAGAATTAATTTATTTGAATAATAATTAAAGGCTCTTAGAAGTTTTGAAGGGAATGAAGCACAAGTATGTTTTTTCATAATTCAGTTATTGTTAATGAAACCAAATGACTTTCGAAATCGAGTTAATGAATTTGTCAAAGAGGTAATGTAAATATCACAACTTTTTTTTTTAAAGAAAAATTAAACTTTTTGTTGCTTGTAGAATTCTCCCGAGCATTGGAAGCAATCAAATTGGCACGAAAAACATTTAGCTTTTCATCGAGTAAGAATTTAAAATAATTAATTAATTAATTTTATTTTTTAACTGAAAATTCTTTCTTTTTAAGAAATATCCAGAAAAATTTTACTACGAGAGTTTACAAGACCATGGTCAGAGTTGTCAGCATCAATACTTACCAGTTTATTTCGGCAATGTTTGTCTGCGGTTTTTGCCTGTAAGAAAATGGAATATTTAAAAGAATAGCCTTTAACCTAATTTTTAAAATCTGTAAGGTGTTTGATATTGTTATTCATCGACTATTGGAATTGCCTCCAGTTACCAAGTCTCTTGAAACTTTACTTGATCATTTAGGAGGCCTGTACAAATTTCACGGTAAAATTATTCATAAAATTATTTATTTGAAAGACTAATGTCATAAATTTTCTTATAGATCGGCCCATAACTTATTTATACAATACTTTACACTATTACGAACACAAATTAACTGATAGACCAGCATTAAAAAGAAAATTAATATCATCAATCATAGGTTTGTTTCTCATTTATTGAAGATAATAACGTGATTTAATCATAAAATGCTTCCTCTTGTAGGTTCATTGAAAGAAATTCGTCCTAAAGGGTGGTGCTTGAGTGAAGGTTATTTGACGTACATGGAAAGACATGCCGATGACGTTAACTGGATTCCAGAACCAGAATATTATGTCAAACTCGTGCAGCGATTAGTTGACAGTAAGATTTTGTGAACGAAGTTGTAATTGGTTGTTTGGTAAAATAACTTAACTTTTGCACAGTTATGAGTGGAAAATCGTCTTTTCCCACAACTGATTGGCGTTTTAACGAATTTCCAAATCCAGCTGCTCATGCATTGCACGTCACTTGCATAGAATTAATGGCTTTGCCTTCTACTGGCACTGTTGTTGGAAATGCACTGATCGATATTATATTAAAAGGGTTTGTGACTAATAATTATACTTTAAATTAGAAAAAACAAATTAATTTTTTTATTAATTCAGACATACGCTTTTCCCACGTAAAAGCATTGAATCGTGGATGAGCACAATCGGTTTGGTTTTAACTTCGCTTCCAGTAAGGAATTTATACATTTTATTTATTTTTTTTGGTTTTGGTTTACAGTTTTATTGTTATTTACAGGATAGTTATTGGGTCGTAGTAAATGATAGAATTTTAGAGATGATGCAGAGTGCAGCGTTAGCTGTATTTAATCCTACTACAGATATTTTTGAAAGGCTTAATTTTACTTTTTGTCATAATACTGTCAGTGAGACTCCAGCTAGTTATTTGCTGGCACTGACTCATGCAATTTGGCATCATGCAAGTATAGGACAGATATCTGTTTTACCCCAGTAAGTAAATACGAATTTCAACGTATATAATTTGTTATTACAGTATAATGTTTTTTATGCTGTAGGTTTATTAAAGAGCGGCTAAAAGGCATTATCAAGACAGAAGAACAATTTATTTATTTGTGCCATCTGATTGGCCCGTTTTTGCAGAGATTTCAAACAGAAAGGATTCGTTGTTTAATGGATGTAAGAAATTTTTGAAATTTAATGTTTCAGGTGATTAAATTTATTATTAAACGTTTCTTTTCAGTTGACTGTCGAGTTGTATGAAATTTTAGAAATTGTTGACAAATCATGCGAGCATATGCGATACATGGACCCAATTTGCGATTTATTGTACGCGGTAATTGGTTTGATGGAGAAAATGCTAATTTTTTGTTTTATTTCCAAGGTATCACATAAAATACCAGTTTACTGGTGATAATGTGAAGAACGAAGCTGAGCGAGTAATCAGAAATTTACGACCAGCTCTGCAAATGAGATTGAGGTTTATCACGCGGTTAAATATAGACGATGTTCCATTAAGTTAGATCTTTTTAGATGATAATAATTGGTTGGTAAATTTTTCTTTTTAAGTTTGTATTGAGAATAATTTTTTTTTACAATAAATATTTCTTTAAAAGTATTACTGCGTTCTAACTATTTCAATGCAAAATGCGAGGTGAATCGGTCAAATTACGATAAAAAGCGCCAAATTTAAATATTGAATTTGGTTTATCTATATAAGGCAAATTAGCAACCGTAATCTATTGCCCAGACGAGCCTCGGTGGTCCGGGGTGTAGGCTTCAAACCTGCAGCCGATTAGCGTCGGAGTGGTTCAATTCCACCTTCTGGGCGTAGAATTTTTTTTTATTTCTCACAGAAACCTTTTACACTTTTTATTTCATACAAGTTAACTTTATTGACTTAATATCTTATTTTTTAACACAGTTTTCAAATGTTTAATTCAATTAATTCTGTGGTAACAACAAAATTAGTTTGCAAAAATTCAATCTTAAAGGAAAGTAACTCCCTCTAGTGACAAATAAAACCACAAATAAAGTTTCATTATTTTCAACTTTGTTATTATCAAATCAACATTAAAATCATTACACGAAATGAAAATCCAAATTTATTTATTAAACACAAAATCTAACAATATTATGCTCAATTTCACGCTGTTGCAGTTGTTTTTTGTCTCTTTGCAGCTCTCAATTTCGCTGACCTACTCCTGGGGTTCATCTCAATTTCCTCTTGAGAAGGTGTTATCACATGTTTATTCATTACACTCCAAATTTTACTCGTCAAAACGTCATCGAGTTCTTTTTGTGAGTGCCACTTGGTACAACTACGATATTTTTGACTCATCGTCATGTGAAAGGGTTCACTAAAATCAATTTCCATAAAATGACGTTTTGCAATTCGATCTTCTAACGAATGGAACGATATAACAACCGCTACACCTCCAAACTTTAAGTACCAATTTGCTAACTGAAGCCCACGATTGAGTTCATTCAGTTCATTATTAACAAAAATACGAAACGCCTGGAAAGTCTTAGTTGCAGAATGAGCTGGACGTTCTAGTTTATCTAGCACACAATCCCTAGATTTTAAATAAATCAAGATTATAATAAAGCGTTATTACTTTATAATAAAATAATAATTACTTTTCTACAACTGATGCAACTAATTGTGAGAGTTCGTTGGTTGTAGTTAACGGCCGAAACATATATCGAGATTCAACTAAAGCTCGCGCAATGGGTCGAGCAGCTTTCTCTTCGCCGTACGTCTTAATGATTTTGTACAAATCATCTTCATCCAATGTCCTAATAATATCCGCCGCTGTCGGTTGATTCGGATCTCTGAAATTTAATGAACAAATACTTAACAACTATTCATAAAAATTTTGTAATATTGAAATAATAAATATTAAACCTTTGCCCATCCATTCGCATGTCTAATGGTCCATTTCTGCTGAGGCCAAATCCACGAGAAGAATCGTCAAACTGCATCGAAGAACAGCCGAGATCAAATAAAATTCCATCGATGCTATTTTCCGAAACTCCTAGTGAATTAAGACAAGATCCCAAATCGCTAAATCTTCCTAACATGGGAATTAATTGATTTCTAGAAGAGAGGTGTTATAAATTTGAATTTTTACAGTTCTGTATAATAATCACACGGAAAATTCGCTGCCATTTTTTGTGCAGCATTGTAAGCCACAGGATCTCTGTCGAGAGCATAAACTTTGATGTTGTTCGCTGATTCGAGAAGTGATTGAGTGTGGCCGCCTGCTCCGAATGTCATGTCAACGAAAACCTGAAAACAAGGTGATAGTATCAGTGTGTAAATGCAATATTCACTGTAATTCAAACTTACTTGATTATCTTTAGGTTGTAGCATATTTAAAGTTTCTTGCTTCAATACCGGAATATGATTTAGCAATGTATTGTGCGGTTCAGGCACACCAGATGATAAATAACGAGTAATAAATGGCTTATAAATAAAATTTGTTGATTTAAAATTGAATTTATGGTAACGCACAATGGGTAAACTTAATCTACAACATGCCATTGCATAGAATTTGTCTCAACAGTACTATGATGCCGTCGTCAGTCAATCTTAACGAGATCACGGTTGAAATCCACACGAAATCCACACGAAATCTACAGAAGCTTCCCGATGCGGAAGCTACGGATGCTGCCAGATACGGAAGCTTCGAGCACCACCTTCGAGCATTTCTACGATATTAGCATGACTGGAAGAGGTGAATGAAGATACCATTCGAGAGAATTCCGAAATACAATTCGGCAAATCAACAGCAGTCTCCATGGGTAGGACAGAAATTTTATTTATTATTATAATCAAAAAACAACAAACAAAAACAATTTTGTGCAATCCTACTTTCATTTATAACAATACGAAAATATCAAACAGAAACGCATTACGATTCCATAAAAATCTTTTTTTAACGATACATTTAAATCCTTTAATCAACCTTCGACATCAATACTCGCATTTATTCATTTTTTTAAAACTACTAAGAATTTAATAATTTATGGTAGAGGAATTGATATACTCAAATTCACAATTAAAGGCCCTTTACTAACGCAGGGAGTTGTTGGAAATATTTCTGTTGTAATGTTGACTTCAGGACTAACTGTTGTTTCCGGTGGTGCAAAATCACATCTTGGATTTACAATTAAAATTGTCTAAAAAAAAAAAGAAATCATTAAAACCAAAATTTCAAAATTTATACGATAAACCTGCTAAACTAACCTGATCCTTATTCCTCACGTACTCAGGAATACACTGTAATCCAGATTTACACGGACACGACTTCATATAAACCTTCTGTCTTACAATTTTCACTGGTTTTTGATTCGGAAGGCAATAGTCACCTACTCGAAATTCCAAATTAATATTTCACACGTCAAAAGACACTTGAATTTACCTAACATTAACTTCTTTTCGCACTGACCACTGGCAAACGGATGATAAATTTTCTTTAAACAACATAGTGATGTACAATCTGAATTTTCCGAACAGAAAACAGCACTAATAAAACTCGGAAGATAAGCCAAAGCGAGAAACTGACATAACATGTTCACTTTTGATGGTGTTGTGGACAACTATTAATGGATAGTGACCTAATTTCTGTTTCTAAAATCCGTCAGAGGAAATAAGGTTGATCGACGGTGTTGTTAGCAACTGGAAGTTGATATTGTTAATTTGAATGTGTAACATCATGCTCGGTAAAGTGTGAAATGAGAGAATTTTTTCTTTTATAAAAATTACTTCTTTCATGTATGGGGTAATTTTATAATTTTTTATTATAACATAAATTACAGAAAAAGAAAAAAACAATCAAAATTCGATGTCGTTAAGGCTTTCGTCATCATCTGACCTTTCTGACAGCACAACCGACTCAAAATCAATGCTACCCATAGCTGGGCTGTCGTCGACGTATTGAGAACGAGCGGTTGTTATTTCCACCGGTAGCACTCCCTCCACTGAAACTTCTTCGTCGTCCGAAAAGATTTTTAAAACTTCTTCTTCATTTTGATCGGTTGTAAGTAGCTCGTTGATGAATTCTCTCATATCCATTGCTTCTCTTTCCGGTGTTATCGATTCGTCGTATACTTCCTCCTTTTCGAGTTTGCACTGCCAAAACTCGCCCAATTCCAATTCCCGCGAAGGACAGAAAGTCTTTGATCTCGCACGTTTCAATTTGCTCTGCAGCATTTCTATTTCTTGTTCCTGGCATTGGACTAGTTTTGCAAGACGATCCTCTTCGAGTTGCCTGGTTGTTTTTTCCGTCAGCAAATTGACAGGCTTAAGGTATTGAAAAATTATTGATTATATTTCATATTGTTTTGTTTTGATTATCATAATTCTCGTTATTATATGATTATATTAGCGAGGACCAGACTTTTTGGACGTCTTACACTCACTGCCATTCATCAAATTACTTAAATTGCCCACAAGTGAAGAATTACAGATTATTCGGACTTACCAAACTCTTTTGGTGACTGACAAATTGAGCTTCCAGCGCTTGAAGTTCAGTCATTGCTTCATTTATACCCAGAATTCGTTGAGTGTTGTTGAAAATATCTTTGGTTATGTCTTCTTCGAGTTCCTCCGTTCGTTGCTTTAAGAAAAATCTCCATGAACTCTTTCCATTTGATTAAAATTCTTAGGTAACTAACTTTCCATCTGATTCTCTCCTTTTCAAACTTCGCCTGATACGTTTTGACTTTTTCTTTCATTTCTTCCACTACTTTGTTGACTGCATAGGATTCAATGTTGTCGAAATCAACAATAGATCCAAACTTCTCTATCATTAACTCGTGGCATTTCGTTTGTAATTGGGCAATCTTGTCGTCCATCAGCTGGCATTCCTTAACCAGTTTCGAGTGGTGCACCTTACTTTTCCTAAAAATTGAAAAATTAATATTTTGTAAAAATTGTTTACAGTAAAGCGAAAATCGTAATGCCGTTGATTTTGTCGCTGAATTATCCTTTCTCGTTGCAGTTCTCGAATCCGATCTTCCAATCTTTTCAATTCGTTAGCTGGAAACACCAAACAAGGTGTGAGATTTCCGGGCAAATTATTTTTGACGAGGTACTGGATTTGACTCAGTTTCAGAGGCGCAAGTGCGTATAATTCATTGAGTCTGCTCTGCTTTTCTTGCTGCACTTTTTTGAAATCAGTTTGCAAAACGAGCAAAAGCGCTTGAACATTTTTAAGTTTCTTATTATAGGCTTCTGTTTCTTTCCGTAAAGCTTCGTTGTACTTCCGAATTTCAGAGAGTATTTCTTCAATATCTAATCGTCTTTCCCTCAGCGCGAGAACATTGGTGAATAACACGTAATCGCAACCTAAAGAAGGGAAAAATTAGATTACTGTTTTGCAGTGAATTAGTTCTAAAATGACATCTGATGTGTCCAAATTAGTTTAGAACATCTCAAATTTCACCTTCTGGACACTCCCTGTCATCAACGAACTCATCTTCCTCTTCTTCTTCTTCATCCACTTCTACCATTTCGTCACTTTCCGACGATTCCTCCTCTTCTTCACCTTCTACACGCAAAAATTACAGCAACAACTCGTATCAATGTATTATTGCGATCACTAACCTACACCAGTTCCTTTTTTCTTCGATCGTTTAATTTTTTTCTTGTATACTTTGGTTAAAAATACACCAAACTTATTATGCTCGCCCAGCATCATAAATAATTCCTGCAGTAATAATTTCTCTTGTTCTTTAAGACGTTCAGCTTCTCGTTTTCGATTTTCGACTTTCGTTTGCAGATCTTGAATCTACCAAATCAGTTGCAATAAGTTGTTTCTTAATTCTTATAAATTTTTCAAATACCTTGTTTTGCAAATCGTTTTTCTCTTCGTTCGTTTGATTAATTCCTGCAAGCATCACTTCCTCTTCGGTCTCGAATTGCGCCAATAACTGCATCTCACTGTACAATTGAATTTGTCTGGAAAAACAAAAGGAATTTTAAAATACTGTATCAAACTTGACTTTTAGATTTGATTTCTTTAGAATCTTTACCGGCCGGTTCCCATTTTCAAAGCAACATCCAAACGATATCTTTCCTGCAATAAATTGATGAGTCTTTCATCAAATTCAGTTTTTAATTTAATAGTTTCAGCAATTAGTTCATCTTGTTCGTGCAAATTTCTATTAAAAAAAAAAAAGAAAAAAAAGTAAGATTTTATCTAATTGTATTAATTACGCATTTGATGCATTACCGCTTTAATGTCATTTTCTGCAGTCGATCTTCTAACTGCGTCATTGGAGATTTATTTGCAAGAGCTACGTGCAAATCGGCATCAGTAGGGTCGGCTGAAACCGATTCGGTTTCTATAGTCGATGGACGTGATGCCGCTGAAGACATCACAGGATTTCTTCCAAGCATCACTGATGCCCTTGCCTAATTTTTTTTTAATGAGGTTTTATTATTTTTTGTTGTTTAGTTTATTTTTTTTTAAATTGATATTTTCACCCTGCTCGCAGGCATCAATGCAGACACGACCGAAACTCTGAACCGTGACATTCCGGGCATTTTAGACGTTGGTTTTTCCGATCCACTTCCAACGGTCGACCCTGATTCAGTAGCAGGCACCAACTTTGCCAAATCCGTTTTCAGTATACTAAACAAACATTAAAATTAACTTCGAATGACAAACAAAATTTATCACAATTACTCTTCCGGTATTTCATAATTTTCCATCTGAGGGACTGCAGGAAGCGCTTTTCGCTCAGTGAAGTGCATCGTTTTTTGAATGACGGTCAACCGTTCAGAAATCCACTCGAATCGTTTAATAATGGCTTTCTTGTCATTACGTAGTTTCAAAACCTTCGCGTTAAATTCTTCCTTATAATCAAATGTCTGCGAACATCAAATCTTGTTTGCAATTCGATTTTCTCGTAATTGGTCAGTTTTGCCTTACCATGCACAGAGACGCAACTAACTCCTTCAGTTTCCGTTTAGTGGTCATTCGTAAGTGGTCAGGCACGACGTAATCAGAGGATGACTTCAAATTATAATCACCTTGATTATTTTTGGCGTCTGCGAGAGCTCTTTTTACAGCTGGATCACCTTTGTTTTCGTCTGGTTTTCTTGATTTCAATTCTTCCCACTGAACAAATAATGGAAAAATGATGATTTTTCACTTTTTGTTTATAAACACTGATCGCTTTACCTCCGCTTTGCGAGCGGCTCTTTTTCGTTTACGCTCTTCGATTCGTTTGAGGACTCTTAGTACGTGAATGTTCAAATTAAAGGTTTCACTAACTCTGGTCAAAACTTGTTTTTCAGTGGCAATGTCCTGAATTTTAACAGACAGATCTGCTCTTGCTGAAAATAAAATTTTGAACAAAGTTTATAACAACTTTCATTGCGAAACTTCGCTTACTTTCAGTTTGAGATTCTCGTATTGATTTGCTGTCTGGTTTCTTTTCTTCCTTTTCCAGCAATGTTTGTCTGACATCTTCACTAAGATAAGCGAGTCTGTATGTCGATACTGTTGCACCGCTGTTAAATGCTTTTACTTTAAGTACGTCCCATTTAATCCCAGTCTTAAACCTAAAGTAAAGTTCTAATTAGATAATCGACACTAGTTTACTCGATTAAACCTGTCTTGGAGTTTCTCTAACGCCACTGCATGTCTTTCAGCTTCCCAGGCTAATTCAGCTCGCGTTTGTTTATCCATTTCTGCAAACTCTCTAATCAATTCTTGTCGAAGTGCTTTATTTGCAATAATTTCCTGTCACGTAAAAAAATTTAAAAAATCATTAATGGTTGCAATTGCGTTCTCTTACTTCTCTTTTCAGCTGCATTGCTGTCGGTAAAGCTGCATTGCTTTGCAAAATCTTATTAAATTCAGTTTGAAGATGTCTAATGTGTGTGAGAACTATTGTTTTCTTTTTGTCGACTTGTTTCATCAATTTATTGAATTCCAATTTGCATCTTTCAGCTTCGAGATTCGGGTAGTCAGAATCGGTTATGTCGTTAACTTCGATCAATTCGTCTTCCTAATATCCTTTTTTAAATTATCAACAGTATTTAGATTTACACGCAACTCACTTCCCTGTTTTCTGGAATAGCAGCTTTCTGCCCAGCCAACGAAGAGTTGTCAATATCGAATGAAAAACAAAAGACGCTGCCATCATTTCCAATTGATATTAAAAACCTACATTTTATTTTGTTTATATTGTATGAATATGATTTTTAAAAGGGAAAATATTATTACCTTTGATCATAAGTGAAACATAAACGATTTACTCTTCCATAATCAAAGTCGTGCATTCTATCTCCCCAGTAATATTCAGCTGACTCAATTAACCAGGGAGTTGATAGCTTGAATACATAAATCATCCCATTTTCCATGCCCAGGATAAAATAGTGTCCATCGAGGCTGAGAAGTATTTCGAAGTGAATGTAGTTAATTAATTTATATTTTAAACTATAATACCTAAATTCAGCGCACTGAACTGGACTCGTGTCGATGTGCTCTAGTAAAAACGTTCCAGTTGGTTCTTCACTGAATGGAAAATTGTTTTCAGAATCTTCAGTTAGAATGTCGTACTTATATAAGTAGCCAACTTCGACTGAACCCTGTTATAATTGATTAAATTTAGTTTGAAAAACCTTAATTATTTTAACCATTGAGATCCAAAATTGGAATTCTAATTGAGAGCAGAATCCAAAGATGAGCGGACCAAGCGCATAAGCTGATTTTACAAATACTTGTTCCTCTCCCTCTTCCTCCTCCTCCTCCTCTTCCTCTTCACCTTCTTCATTAGAAACAATAACGCAATTATTAGTGTAATGTTACTCGCAACAACCGAAATCATAAGTGAAATTTAATTATGCCAATTTCAACCTTTTTCCTTCTCTTTCCTTTCTTTTTCTATTAAATATTGTTGTCGCTATAAACAAAAAAAAAGAAAAAAAATACAGTTAATGTCAATACAGAATTCACGTTGGAAAGCCCACCTTAATTAAGTCTTTAACACCAAAAGCCTGACGAATGACCAGTTTGACCTCGTCATCCAACGAGTAAGTTTTCTTCCTGGACAATGCAGCCACCATTTTCTTATTCATCTCAATAACATCAAATCGAACCAATTCTCCAGTAACACAAGTGACAATTATTGACCTTGGTGACTGCAATGCAATAACTAAACCAAAAATCTAACTTTTTCCCCCCTCTAAAACTCACGAATTTAATCGGCGATAAAATAACAGAACTAACGCTTCCAGGCATGGTTACGAAACCAATTGGTGACAGGTAAGTTGCCCACGTGAACAGAAACACTGTTTTGTCTTCACTCTATTCATAAAAAATATTGCAATTACTACGTACAACCAACCGAAACTCTTCTTACACCCGTAATGAGGTAATTATTGTCCGAAATGTAAAACGTAATACTAGTTATAGCTCGGCTGTGCGGCCTTAAGCAGTCGATTAAAAGAAATTTAACGTACGGTTCATTCAGATTGTTAATTGCAGTATGGGTGACTAGAACTCTTATTATTCCATCCGAAAACCCAATACTGAAGAAATCGCATTTTTCGTTCATCTGCGTAAAAGAATGAAGAAATCTATTGTTATTTAATTGATGGATTGTACTCACTTCTTGTGGTAGCCAGGCCAAATACGTTCCTTCGTTCATAAACTTTTTCTCACACAACTGCGTCTTGTCCAGTATGTCGTAAAGGCGGACGGAACCATCCTCTCCCGTCGTAGCGAGTAAATGCGAAATTGGACTCACATCCATGCCTCTGACTGCACCGGAATGACTCGTTAAGATTTTTTCAGGGGTTTTACTTGTGTGACTGAATGAAAAGTCTAATTTCCAAATTCCGCCATTGTAGTCCTTGAAATATTTCTTTTAATTAAATTGTTTATTTTAGGGGAAGGGGATCGACTTACTTGAGCAAACCAAACAAAAGGAGTTTGGGTGTTTAGTGATTTGACGACGTGCATTAATTTCACGTCGACGCCGACCTTAAGTTCGTTCAGGGGTTCTATTTCGAAGAAACCTTTTCCATCCGTGCTGTCAGCTGCGTCCATAATTTCAAATTGCCACACCTGTAGTTGTAACCATTTTTTTGAAATTAACCGATCGTTTTTATATTTTAATAGCATACTTTGATAAATCCATCGTGACCAATACTCAGAATTTCACCTTCCTCGAATAGAAATTGAATTATAGGAGCTGTGTGGCAAAATTTTCCCATCCGACGGATTAATTCGACTTTAATCAAATCTGCGTCCCAAACCAGCATATTGCCCCATTCACTTCCGGATAATACCTGGAAGTTGAGATATTTCACTGGCCGAATTGTATAATATTGTAAAATTAATATGAATTACCTTCCCATCTGGAAACTGAATTACACCCTCAATTGTAGATACTTCTGTACGTCCAAATCGGCCTATTACACCTTGAAGTTTAAGTCCCGTGAAAGTTTTGGCCATTTTCCAAAATCTAATGGAAACAATATTAAATTCTTTTACAAATGACATTTTTTGTTTTGTCTGGATTAAATATCGCGATGTTTATCACGGCCGGATTAATTGGTTTGGCTTCCCTAGATGCCCTTTCTCATACCTGTTGATCATCCTGCAGATTTTCCCCCTTTCAAAAGGAGGAGACAGTAAATTTGTAAGGGCAAGATGTGCAGGAAAGCCACCCTTACAAACTTAGCGCCACATGTGTTAAAAGAGGAGCAGTGGTGTTGGAAATCCAAATTCGACGTTGCAAATTCAAATTCGACGTTGCAAATACAAATTCGACGTTGCAAATACAAATTCGACGTTGCAAATTCAAATTCGACGTTGCAAATTCAAATTCGACGTTGCAAATTCAAATTCGACGTTGCAAATCCAATGTCGAATTTGACAATGCAACGTCGAATTTGGATTTGCAATGTCGAATTTGACAATGCAATGTCGAACTTGACTTTACAACGGGGAAAATCTGCAGAGGCAGTAACACAGTGATTTAATTTATTACTTGATATGTCCAATGCCACCGGTAGTTAAAAACCCTGGAGTAAACTGAGAAAACGCAACAACATAGGCATCATTGTAAAACGCCTTGGATCTGAGTATTATGAGTTCGGCTTTCCAGTTCCACACAGTTAACGTATAATCTGGATCAGTTGCCAACGACGCCAATAACGTTCCATTTGGGCTTGAATTAACAAAACAACGATTACGTACAATCGGTATATCAAAATGCAGTATTTTTTTACGTTACTTAAAAGTAATAAACGCATATCCATTCTCAGCTCCTCCACGCATTATTTTCCACACAACCAAATCATTGCAACTGAACATATATATGTTTGGATCAACTCCTTTTTCAGCAACCGCAAAATATTCTGCACTTGGATGAAGCTGAAATAGTAATCAACAATAACTTTATTGTAAAAGGAATTCACCAATTCTATCCATACCGCTATGTGGCCGATACCACAACCGCCAATACTGCGCATGTAAGTTTTTGTTCGTGTTTTAACATCTAACATTGTGATAAAATTTCCAGACGCGAAAACAACTGTGGTTGGATTAATCATTTGAATGTTTGCTAGCTTGTGGCTGTCGTATCCGAATGATTGGCTGTTAAAAATATGTAAGAAATTTGTATTTAATCAGCAATATTTCTGTAGTCATCTTACTATAAGGTAAGGATAGGTTTCTTTGGAGCATTTTCACTAAACTTCTGTGGTGTTGTTATCTCTTCTTTATCGTAAGGCGCATCTTCTTCGCCTTCTTCGGTACTGTGGGGAGAAAACTCATCGGATGAGAGTAACTCGTCGCCAATGTCATCCATTCGACTTTAATTTCTTAATTACTTAAGAACAAAGAAACTGAACTAAATTCAAGCTTTATCTTAGGCTTCTTTTTGTAAACAATTGATATGATGTTATTTTTGTGTAAACAATGTGTCATATGGTTTAATATCTTGCATAAATTTTCAACATTATTTTAAAAAAACTCAATTTTTATTAATCGCTTTATAATAAAATTTGCTTTAAAAAAATATTATTTTCACAACTTTGATGTAAGTTAATAAAATATACACAGTTTTATAAATGTATACAGCTATAAAAAAAAGTAAATTTGCAAAACAGACTTATTTAAAAAAATTATTGAATAAATAGCATCACACCCAAAGTGAAGTCGGCATCAATGCTTCTTTAGTTCCTGGTGCTGGAGTTAAGCTTTCATTGCATAAAAATTGAAGTGGGAATAAAACTAAGAAACCGCGGATTCGACCAATTAGTTCTTCCGCAAATTTACGATCGGATACGAAAAGAGGCATTTGTGCTTGGTAGGATTTGAGTTCGGCGAATGAATGAACCAAATCGGTCGGAATGCAATTGAAAACCTGAAATATTCAGAAAAATTAATAAAAGTGAAATCAATAAAATAGAAAATAAAATTACCTTTTCAAAAATAGCTGTGTTCAGAGAAGCTATTTTCAACCAAACATCTTTGAAAAAAGTGTCACTGATCGGATCGCTTATGTCAATTTGCTTAGAATTGTCTGTGTCAGTGGACACTCCTAAAAATTCCCTGAAAAAAAAATTAAATAAAAAGTTAAAAAAGTAACGTAATAAATGGAAATAGGGGGAGGGAAATACCTGAAAATTCGTTGTCTGAGTTGACTCACAACTTTCCCGACTGCGACATCCTGTCCACCCATTTTCGAGATTTTTGTGTCCGTGTCTTCAACTATCACAGCTATTTCACTGTCCCTTCTCCCTATCATACTTCTATCATTTATATTTGCCGATCCAATTATTGCAGTTATGTCATCAACTATTATCAATTTACTGTGGACGTAAACTAATTCAGAAACCTAAAAACAAGTTATTACTAAAAATAATTTTAAAAAAAGAAAACAAATTTAGCCATACCAAATCGTCAAACAAAACTCCACAATTCCTCAATCCGTAAAATGTAATATAAGGAGTAGGGTCACCAACGACTGATCTCAATCTGCTCATTAAAGAATTGGGGCCTCTGCAAATCGATGAGTAATTCCAATGAGTTATAGCTTGGATGGCTGCACCTCGTGCCGTTCCGAATTCCCCTTCAAACGCAGGTAGTAAAGGAAGCACGACGTAGACACGAAATTTAGTTCTTTTTCTAAAAAAATATTCTTTTCATTGTAATTATCAATACATTTTGAAAAGTTACTAACTTATGAGCTCTGATTATGCGATGATAAAGAGCATCTCCTATTTTATTGTAAACGTCTTTATTTCCCGGAGCTTGGGTTATAAAAAACTGGTTCTTGAGTGAAAAAAGTGAATTGAATGTTAATCGATAACAAATCTAATAATTACTTCAATATAAATGAAATGTTTGGCATTTTCTATTGCATCAATGTAGGCATCGTGAATGGACTGTTCGGTCAGTTTCACTCCTGCAGACCAAGTGCTCACGCTTCTAAGGACCTGAAATTAAGATTTTTGTTTTATTTTATCGGTATTGATGAAATTTTCTATCGTAAGACCTGGCAATTAACGGAATTCGTCTGGTAATGAGTTAAAGAGGGAACATCGTGTAAGTCTAAGTAGCTTTTTGGTAGTAGCCAAGGATAGGATGGGTGTTCTTTAGCTTTTTCACTCTACATTAATTTAATTCTAGTCAATATTAATGAACTATGCTTGATTCAAACTCATTGAGTAATATTTCACTTTTGTAAAATTCCAGCGTTGAATAAAATGACGAGCAACGTCTCGAGCAGCTTTTCCCTGCACCATAATTCCTATGTCGTGCCAAGGCATGCGAGGAGTTTTGGTTCTATCAACCGAGTCTAAAGAGAAAAATATATATCAAATATTTTTTTATTTTTTTAGGAAAATAAATCATTTGCCTTGAAACGGCATGTCCAAGCTGACAAAGTCCTGAACTATGAAATTTGTGTAATCCTTCCCCACCCATAATTTGGTGCTTCCAATGTCACTATGTTCATCAATGCTTCTTAGCGAATCTCTAAATATATAAAAATTGTGGAAACTGTAAACTGAATAAACAAAGCTAAGTTTACTTAGCAAATTTTGATTTTTTTCCTAATATTTCATCATTGTCGAGTGACTTATTTCGTTTGTGACGTCGTATTTTGCGCAATCGAATCTGAAAGTAAATTATCAAAAATAGTAAAATCAAAGATAATACCGTAATCTTATCAATTTTTACTTTTATCCTTGAGTCATTCTCATCTTTGTTGGAATCACTTAAATCAGAACTGGAATCACACGACCTATTGGAATTCTGTCCGTCCTTATAAGGACTATTGATTTCCGACGACGGTATAAGTAGACTGCGACTTGTCTGAACAGAGTTAGAAGTCTTTCCAAATTCTTGTAACGATGACGATCGTACATGTGAAATCTATAAATGTCAAAAAACATTAATCACGTTCAATACAATGGCACATTATTTTATCTCTAACCTTATTAGGATTAAGTGGTGTTGTTGATAAATTATGTGTAGCCTGAGCTAAATGAAAAACGGCGAAAGCCCCAAAACCAGGAATGTTTGGAGTACTAGACGTCTTTGGTACACTGCCTGGTTGTAGGGGCCCTCTTTGACGGATTACGCCACCCAAATCAACTAATCTGTGCTCGTGAGTGTCCCATCGCCCATAGCACAAATCAAGGCCACCTAAAAAGGCATAAGTTTGGTCTATGACGACTATTTTCTCGTGATGGGCCCACAACAGAGTGCCATGAGCTACATCAGGATGTCTTAATACCTAAAAAAAATAATATTTACAATCGACAACTTCTGTCAAAATCAAAAACCTACTTTAATATTCTGCGGATGCTTTTCTACGAGTCGTTGTTTACTATACAAACTATTGATTCCCAATGCTAATTCGACTTCTTTATACAACAAAACATATATTTTAACACCTTCTTTCTGTAATAAGTAATCAGTCAATCATTTACTGTTGTTTCGAATAAATTTGCTCTTACCGCTTTTCGCTCGAGAATTTTGTCTAGTCTCCATTTTTGTCCCTCTAATATAGGTCGTTTAAGAAACATTTCAGGACTGAGCATCCAATCAGTAATAAAAATCTCTTCTTTAGCTGATTCCAAAGCATCTGCAATCGCTTCAAAGTATCCGGAACCATCAACAAACCTACAGCAAATAACAACAAATATTGAAAAACGAAAACATCGATCAAAGATTTAAATCTCCTCACCAACAAACTTCCGTATCCTTGCGAACTGGCGCAAAGGAGTTAAATCTATTCACTTGAGTGAATTCACGCCCACTCTCTTTAGATACGCTTACAATTTGATCGAACCATTCTTTCGTGTTTCGTCCGGACAAACCCTTAATAAGCAATCGCCTATTTACAAAAAAAAAAGTAAATTAATTTGTTCGAATTGCTCTGTAAGTCTCTTTACCTCGTCAAATTACTAATTAAAATTCCATTTTTAATTCCAGTGTGGTAAATTCCAGTCTGAACATCAAAACCTTGATCAAATAAAATAACGAAATGCACTCGGCCAGTTTGTGGATGGACGTAAGCGATGTAAGTATCTTTGATGAGTAGCCAACGTTCAGAATATCGACTGCAGCAATTTTTAAACCTATAGCATAAAAATTTCCAGCCAGTCACGATTCGGTGCCCTCCTGCTCGCTTTTTAACAATTCCTTCCTTCATTTTTTCACCAAGGTCGCTTACAAACGAGTAACTACTAACTTCGAAAAACGCCAACTGAAATAATTCGATTTTATTTTAATTTTTAATTTTTTAAAATTTAATTTTAAATATTACTGTGTCAGGATTAGTTCTATAAAGAGGAATACTCAGTAATGTTTGTAAATACTCTTGTAATTGTTCCTGTAATTAAAAATAATTATAAAATTACATTTTATTTTCCTTTAGTTTTAATAATACTAATTACACTTCTTCGAGATAAAGCCTCTGCTCCAATTAATGCATCAGGTTTTTGAGGAAACCGCGGTCTGCGTCGTGTGCTAATCTGATTAAGTTTTAAAGTTTTTCTTCGTTCTTTATGCCTTTAAAAAAAAAATAAAACCTTGATCACATTTAACTGAATTAATATTAATATTTTTAGTGAATCCTACTTTCTTATAGGTATGGGCAATCGTAAAGAAGCGTAATAGACGCCTAATTGATTGTGCAAGTGTTGAAAATGTCGATATCGTCTACGAATGATCCACTGATAACTGCCATGTTTCAACTGAATAACGTATCTACTCGAAAATTTACACAAAACAAGATGGTATTTATTATTATTAAATATGTCATTGGGTTCAATTTCAATAATATTTGATTCAATTTATTGATTATTTAATACAAAGAAAGAAATTACAACCAATTGAAAAATAAGTAATGAAAATTGATTCTTACAAATAGGGATTAAGCAAATTTGTCCCCACTCGCAACACATCGACGATTTCTACTGAAATGTCAGCGTGTGGAAGAAAAATTGGACGGCCTAATTTATTTACGTAACCTTCGTATATACTACTGAAAGGTATTGAAACTTCACCTGAAAGTAATCAATCTTAGAAATGTAGAATAAACAATACATTAATTACTCAATTTCTTACTTTTTCCTTCATCTAATTTATCTTCCGTATCTGACTCATGACTTGCTTCTGGAAACTGCAATTCATCGAATTCGGAATCGGGGGAATCCACAAAAGGGGCTGGAGGACTGAGGTTGTTGTTGGATTGAGCCATGACTGCATACTGAATGAATCTCAATAAAATTATATTATCTTTAAAATTTTATCAAAACACCTGATCGCCCTTGACGTAAATATAACAACAGCGCCCTATTAATGTACACAAAAAAATAATGCGAACCAGCTGACATGAGCAATTACTAACAGCTTTGGTGATAATATGGATATAAATTTATTTCGTGTACAAAAAAAAAATCATAGCAATCAGAATGCGTAATCTTAAAAATACACACCTTTATTAAAGAGACCCTCGAGCTTCGCCTACTGCATTGTAAATGTCAACGATGACTTTGAGACTGCGTCATTTTAAAATGATTATACGACCTATATACTACTATAACATTTGCTTCAAGGATTCCATTCATCCGAGGAGCAAACGTAGAATAATTATTAAATTATTAAATCCTAACACGAAGTTTTAACTACCGATTGAGTATTTAACATTTAATCGAATGGCGCCATCTATGGTTAAAGTAATTTTAAGTAACTTCATCGGATGCGCTAAATAAAAATTTTTTCAACATAAATGTGATTTATAAATTTGCTATTGGTAAGTTAAAATTAATTTAACAATTAACTCACTTTATTTCATTTTATTTCATCACTTTTCAGTGCACTGCATCTTAATCATAACCTTGACCTACAGTAGTACCGCATTGGGGCGGACTTGAAGGCATTGCAGCAAGAGCAGACGAGTCGCTGCGAGTCGCTATCGCTACGACGGTCGAAGAGGCTATTTATCTGCACATGCCGTTTGGTCCATCAGCTATCAATATATCAGCTGAAGCAGGGAGAAAAATAATGCACACAACTTTACCGGCTAATTAATTGCTGCCGTAAACAAATCGCAGCAACAAGATGAAAAGTTTAGAGTAATGTCGTAGTTAATTTAAAAGTGGACTCCGCCCAAAATTTTCAGTCTATTTAATGGGCATTTAAATTTCAATCAATCTCAAGCCAAAATGTCCAGCAGTTCGAGAGATTCAACACCTGGAAGAGCGTCGCCTGTCCGGGAAGAACCAACAGTTCGCACAATTGATACGAGTTTCATAGATTTAGCCGCAAAAAGTGCAAAAACATTACTGGCTGTGGCACTCGTATATTTTATGGGATATTATCGATTCAGCACTGCTTGGATATTTGTCGGATTAATTGTTTACGTTCTGCGGGAGAAATTTCAAAAAGAAAGAACCTTCAAGTTGGGAATCGCAAAACAAGCATCGATCAATGAAAAACAAAGCATTCTGGCACGAGTTGAGGATTTGCCATCATGGGTAAATATTCTTTAAGGAAAAAAGTGTGTCTAAAAATATAAATTTTCCTTGAGTGACTTAACAAACATATGTCTGAGGCTGCTGCACTTGTGCAAACTATTTTGGCTATCATCCAAAATTCAGTTATTTTGTATCGATGTTTTCTCTATCTTATTGTTGTTTGTTATGTATTTTTATTGCACTGAAAAATAATCTCTATTTTATTTTATTTTTTTTTAAGGTTTATTTCCCGGATACTGAACGAGCAGAGTGGGTTAACAAAGTGAGTTCATTCTGTGAATTTACAATTTCGTAAATAAATTCAATGACGTTTCCTTTTTTTTTTATTATAGATTTTTCACCAACTTTGGCCAAATGTAGGACACTACGTTAAAGATTTCCTCACCCAGCATATTGAACCAGTAATGAGAGAAACAGTGAAACAAACAACAAAATTTGGCAATTTCAAGTTTGATAAAATTGACCTTGGAGAAATTGTAAGTATTTATTATTATGTAACTCAAAGCACCTTTTTCAATAAAGGTTAACTCGGTTTGTACGTGTAGAATTCAAATTTATTATTTTTTTATTGCAGCCGTTGCGAGTTGGTGGAATTAAAGTCTACAAAGAACAAGTGTCGAGACACGAAATTATTATGGACATAGAAATTTTGTGCGTGGAACTCGTTTATTTATTGCGAACATAAATTCGCGCGTTTATTTTAAGACTTCGTTTTTTTATTATAGCTATGCGGGTGACTGTGATATTCAGATATTTGTGAGTAAATTAAAGGCTGGTGTTAGGGATCTACAGTTACATGGAACACTCCGTGTTATATTTAAACCTTTAATAGATGAAATTCCATTGATTGGTGGCATGCAAGTGTTTTTCTTAAACACTCCTGTGAGTTGTTTCAAAAAAATTTAATTAAAAATAGTTTTTAATTACATTGTTTTTTATTTGGTGCAGATAATTGATTTTAATTTAACAAATTTGGCTGATGTTCTCGATCTTCCAGGAATAAGGTAAAGTTGGAATTGGGATATACAAAAAATAATTTTTTTTTTCTCTTTTTTTTTTTTTTTTTTGTGGGTGGAGTTTGGTTTGACCCCAAAATAAAATTTTTTAAAAGTTTATTCACAAGTATTTTAAGTAGAAAATGAATGACGCTGTTATTCGTTAGATGCAGTAACAATGGAATTTTTCATTAGTTTTTTAAAAAAAATAAGCATGTCAAGTTACAAAAAAAAATACTTGACGTATACCGGTAGTGCTTTTCTGAGTGCCATTACTTTGAACAAACATTAGGGACGTGTAATTCAAATATGGATTCAGCAGTGTAATTTATCTCAACAGATATGTTGGCAATTTCAAGTATTTTATATTAAGGTTTCTAAGGGTTTGATAAGACCAGTAAAATAAATTCTGCTCTTGAATAAAATCGCTCTGGCTTTTACTCAGCGAGATTGTTTCTTTAAAGTAAATTTTTAAAATATTTTTCAGCGAAATGCTTCGCAAAATTGTTGCTGAGCAAATTGCTGGCGTTATGGTTTTGCCAAACAAATTGACCATCAAATTGAGCGACAGCGTTCCATCGAAAGTGTTGCGCTTTACTGAACCAGCAGTAAGTACTTACTTAGAGAAAACTGTTACCAATAATAAAATTTGTTTTAAAATTGTTCTAGGGTGTGATAAGGATTAACGTAATAGAGGCTAAAGATCTCATGAAAAAAGACGTGGTGTTGGGATTTGGAAAATCGGATCCGTACGGCATAATAACAGGTTAAAACGGGTTTTGAAAACTAAATCCAATTTGAAACGATCCTTTTGGAATAGTTGGAGCACAGGAATTCAGAACGAAAACTATAAACAATACTGTGAATCCTGTGTGGGATTTTTATTGCGAGGTAAGTACTTTTTTGATTGCTTTTAAAATTTAATTTTGCACTCGATTCCAACCGTTTGTTTGTCACTGTTTGTGCATCGTGTTTGGTTATTAATTATATTTTAACAGGCTCTTGTTGAATGTTTGGAGGGTCAAAGCGTAATTTTGTCAATGTTTGACAAAGATCAGGGCAACGATGATGATCCTTTAGGGAGGTAATTTCATAAACCTGCACTATTTTTGGGATTTTATAAACTAATTTACTAGTATCTTAAATTGCTTTGTGGTCGTCTGCTGCTATGTACTAATCAAATAATTTTAAGTGAAGATTAATTTTTCAATTCAACTGAGACTGATCTGTGAATATGATCTTCTAAGTATACAGATTTTATAATGATTAAATGTTAATAAAACATTTCCGTGCATTCCTATTGTCTAAGAAAATTAGATATTTCTAATTGATAATATTAACACGAAAGTAAATTATATGTTACTGATTTCATAAATCACGTTTTCGTTATCATATTTAATGTAATAGAAATTAATGTAGGAACATGGGGTTCATTGTCCTATTTTGTGGCCTAGTTGAATGTCAAATGGGATGGCAAGAATCGCATGTTCTGATTTTGCTAAAATATTTCCATCACGATTTAAATTGTTTATATTAATCATAGATTCCTTTGAGCTTTTTTCCAAATATAAATATGAAAAAATTAAATGAGTTTGCCTCTCCCAGATATGTTTCTACTGAGGAAATGTGCCAGTGGTGTAATAATGTGGGAAAAAAATGTAAATAAAGAAATCAAAAAGATCATTGTACTACTCCTTATCTTTGTCTACCCGTAAATGCTCTCATTGAACGCGGTCTGTTTTGTAATGAGGGGAAGCCGACCCTGCAGTTAAAACGTGTTGTAAAGGCGAGACTGCAGAGACCGTTAATGTTCTTAAAGAAGAAGTTCTAAAAGTTTTAAAGATCTTAAGAAATTTCACAAAACTCCAATCACATTACAATAAAATAAAGCCTCTTATACAACACCGAGGAAAGTCAGCTGTGCAATTAGAGTGTGGGCGTTCTATTAGAGCATTTGTTGTATATTATTACCATCTGCAAGAAATCAAATAGAGTAGAATTAATGTTGTGGAGCATGACTTATGAGTATTATTAAGTAAAATAATTATAGATCTTAATGTGTGAATTATAACTATAATTTTAAAATTAAATTTTTTGTTATTTCTTTAAGGAATTATAGAAATCGATTGTTCGTCGACTCGATTTGTTCTACATTTAAATATAAAATTACAATTGTATTTATAAATGATGCAATTGTTTGTTGTTTTATCTTCAGGCTGTTGTAGACCAATTACGGGGTCAGTGTATAGACATGGTGTTTTATGACAAAGACCAGGGCAATAGGGATGATTTTCTTGGAAGGTAAAAAATAAATTGTGAAGAATGGATTTCATGGACGTTACATAAAACCCACAACACATCCCATCTTTATTTCAACTCTTTAATGGAGTAGACAATCATATAGTCATTACTTTATTTTTTACTTTTAGTTGCACGGAGCAAAACGTAACCACAATTATTTTAAATTCAACAATCCCTGTGCATGATTTTTACAATTCTGTAGATATTCTTCAAAAACTATCAAAAATATATTTAAATTGAAACATACTTGTTTTTGCTTGCTTTTTGCTTTGCTGTTTATTTTCTTTGTTTTAGTCTATTTTATCAAAAGTCATTAGTGGTATTAGGTTGTGTTAAGGATAGTTGTTAGGATTTTGTTTTGAATATTTTGTTAATTCTGTTTTTCTTATTGTAGACTCAGTGTGGATATTCAAAGAATTGCTTCCAAAGGTTTTACTGATACAGTTGAGTTTAAATTTGTTTTTGAAATTATGGGATACTGAATTTGATATGTTTTTAATAGTGGATTCCCTTGGAAGAAGCCAAAACTGGTCAGGTTCACTTGAAACTCTATTGGCTTGGACTAAGTTCGAACGCCGCTGATTTAGATGCAGTAAATAATGGTAGAATTAATTCTTTTTCTCGTTGTAATTAATTTTTTTTATTACAGCAACAGAAGGAATTACAAACGTTGAAAGAATTGGGTTTATCTACAGCAGTGTTATTGATATACGTAGACAGTGCAAAAAGTTTACCGGTAAGTTAACATCGAATAAATTTACACATAATTTGATTTTCACACATTAAATATAATCGATGATGTCACCGTTCTGATTGCCACACATAAAAATTCTTCCTAACAACAACTAAAAATGTTAAATGGGAAGTTCAACATGTGACTCATTTAAGTGATCTTTAAACGAATTTTTAAGAACTTGAGCTGCCTTATAAATAGTTTATGGGCGTAGCGAAGGGTGGAACCACTGATGTAGTAATTAGTTGTCGTAATACAGGGACGCCCAACCTAAGGGGACATCAAACTCCAAGAACTAAACTACACGCATTTCAAATTATGATGAAAGATTAATTTAGTTATTTACACCGCTTTTAAAATTTAAAATGTTTATAATTTTAAATATTAACAAGTACAGTAGAGAAAAGCATGTCTGAAGGTCTTGTTGATGTGTTGGCTTCTCTGCATAACTAAGGATCATTATTGCGATGTTGTGATTTGGGTGGAAATATACTTTATCATCAAAGGAAAAAAATTAATTAATATTTTTTTCAAATTTGTATCCAGTTGCCATCGAAAGCACCTGTGGAACCGAATCCTTTTGTCAGGTTAACTGTTGGTAGTCAGAAATTTGAGACTGTTGCTCAGCGAATGACTTTAGATCCAATTTGGGAAGAAGGGTTTTCTTTTAATGTCGCTAATCCCGAAGTTCAAGACTTGAGCATTGAAGTATAAAATATTAAATCGGCAAACGACCATCGGCTAACGCTTTTCTTGATAACATTTTAGGTTTTAGATATGAGAAGTCAAAAAAGTTTGGGCCACATGTCGTATGCAATTGGAAGTCTCCTGCACATGGACCAGTTGGAAGTTACCCGTCCCTTCACTTTAAAAGGTTCCGGTCCTCAAAGCAAAATTTACGTGACATTTAAACTCCGGGTAAATTTATTTAAAGAAAATTAAAAAGAAAAAAAAATTATTTTCAAATTTGCATTTTAATTTAGATTCTGAAATCTGGTGTGACCGTTCCAATGGACATTCGTGCCGAATACCCCACTGATTCACAAACCAATCGATCTCGATCCGGATCAGACAGTCCCGCAAATTCTGCTCGATCAAGTCCAGTGCATAATTCGACCGAGAACCAAACCCGCGAATCGCCTCCACTTACCTCGAACTCTATTCTCGAAAATAGCAAGACTGATCTTTCAGATTCAGTCGACGTTAAAGAAACCGACAATCTGCGTCATCGCAAAATGTAAGATATTTTTCGACTATGTGTAAAGGAGTCCTGTTTGCACACTTATTCTCAAAATTAGCATTGTTGTTTAAAATTAAGGAGAATAAATATTCTGTCATGTAGAAAATCATAATTTTGCTATTTGTTTTTATTAAACGCTTCATTGTTTTTTTTATGCACTTGCAATTGATAAAAGGTATGGCTTTTGATTTGAAAGAATCGTTACTCGTTTTTGGAAAGAATTATAATTAAAATATTTTTTTTTCTTCAGAAATTCATCCCCATCAAATGAAGGCAACAGTTTCGGTGTTGGGAGAATTCAGCTTACCCTTCGATATAGCCAACAGAGAACTCGTCTTGTGATAGTAATCCATAAAGTTGTGTACGTTTTTTTAAATTAAAAAATAAGAAATGTGATTTTAAAGTTTATTTTTATTTTAGGGATTTGCCCCATTTGGAAGGTGATCCGCCAGATCCATACGTGAAATTGTATTTACAACCTGATAAGAATCGAGACAGTAAACGTAAAACGCAAGTTCTGAAGAATACCTGCAATCCTGTTTACGATGAAACGTAATTTCATACAATTTTTATTTAATTGATATATTTTAATTAATTTTTTATTTCGTTCTCAGTTTTGATTACGCGATGAACTTGAATGATCTACCACATTTCCAATTGTTGGTTGCTGTTAATAACAGGAGTTCGTCTGTGTTTTCCAAAACATCTGTTATTGGACAGGTAATGAAGAGTAAAAATGAGTAAATATTTTTATGTTTAAATTGTTTTTCTTAGACTTTTGTGGATCTTTCACTTCTCGACTTGTCGAAGGCTACCACTGCTTGGTAATTGAAATTTTGACTAGGTTTGTGGATTACTAATAGGTGCATTCCTAGGTACTCGTTGGAACCGGAAACAAACCAGAATTAAATTTTAACTCAGGATTGGCAATTGCTCTTTTTGTCGTTATTCAACATTTCAGCCATTCAATTTTTATTAATAGAAAACAAAAAAATATATATATATTAATATTTTCATCTTGCCTATGTAAAATGTGTGCTTTGTATAACAATTTTTTTATTATTTTTACTTAACACGTTTTATTTCACGATTTAGAGTACTTTAAGGTCCATAACAATTCATTGTAATGTATATTTATAGCTAGTAAATTAATTGTGTTCTAACTACTGAATGATTGGATCTAATACTATTTTATTCAATAAAATTTTAATTTTGGAAATGTAGTATTTAGTATCTAATTGCACTAACAGTAATCGTAACTTGGGAAAAATGAATACGAACGACCATAACTTCCAAAAATGAATACAGACGGGCATAACTTAATTAAGCAAATCGCAAGTATGAAGTTAATTAACCATAACATTTTTTCAAAAAATAAAAAAGCAAATGATCAAGTGAAAATGTTATGAAGTTTGTTATTTGCTTAATTTAAAAAAAAAAAAATTTTTCTCTGATAACTTTATGTACGTCTTACGAAAGTGAACCTTTGTGCTTGCTTCGTAGCATGGTGGATAGAGCACTCACTGGTCATTGGAATTGATGGTTGACAATTGTCATTATGGTTACAGGTCGAATCCCTGGCTAGAAGAGGTAAAAAATTTAAAAAAATATATATAAAAAACAAACAAACACAAAATTAAAAATTAAAGGAAAAAAAAAAATAAAAATAAGAAAGGGATAAAAAGTAAAAGTAAAAGTAAGGTAAAAGGTAAAAGGTAAAAAATCAAAGGGACGGTAGTAATAAATAAATAAACATATAAAAAAGAAAAAAAGAATGGGCTTGATGGTAAGCAGGGGTGGGAGGAAAAAGAGGAGGGGTACGTGGGAGAACGGAGAACGGAGAACGGAGAACGGAGAATGGAGGGGGAAGGGATGCGCTGGTGTAGAGGAAGAAGGAGAGAGAGGGGGTGTGTTGTATGTTTTTTTTTTCATACTTCTTAGAGCAAAAAGAAATGCGCACGCTCCCCTTCTTTTCCGTCTCAACCCGAGCACCCCCTCTCTAGTAACCCCTCCATTCCTCCTCTTTTTCCTTCCACCCCTAGTTATTACCAAGCCCATTCTTTTTTTCTGTAATATTATCCTTTTTTATCTTTAACTTTTTTTTTCGATTTTGCAAATTATTCTGGTTCATGATTCAACATTTGTATATTTAACATTGGCTCGACTTAGTGATTTTTCAACTTGTGCGGATGACTCTGGAACGAACTAATTATGGGGACTTAAATATATTCTCATGTTTATGGAATATATTCTCATGTACATGAAATTGATTTTAAAAAATAGTATTTTTTTTCTTCTTTTTTTATTCTGTGGGACATTCTGTGGGACAATAACACAATAACAATGTATGAAATACAAGAATGTATTTCATACATTGTTATTGTGTTATTGTAATCATTTTTTTTCTCTTGTCATGGTTGTAATGCTATAATCCCTTTATTAATTTCTCTTCTGGGATTTATGCTCACTGTAATACTTCACGACTCACTTGTGTACATCATTTTCTTTCTTCATTTTGATCGCCACTGAAAAAAATTCCTGCGAGCAATCATTCTAAAATTATTTTTTATTTTTCAACAGCATTGATTAAGATAATGAGATGGCTGCAAAAATTTAAACAGATAAATTTTATTTACGTTTCTAGTTTGTGGACATCAAATTTAGACAAGAAATTTTATGTCACCAAAAAGAAAACATAACAAAATTCGTAGTGGACAGATATAATGGTTGAATAAAATTGAATTAATTTGAATTAATTTAAATGATTCAATATATTTGATGATAATTGGTTATGCAAATTACTTTTAACGTTAAGCTTAGCTTTTGATGAGTGTGACATTAGGTTTGTCTTTTTATTTCAGCTGCGATATTGTAGTGAAGATGTGTCAGAGTGAGTTTAAACTAGAAACTATTAGTTATTTACAGCTTATTTACAGTAGGGGATGTTCAATCTTCAATTCACAGATTACTTGAGTTGATTGGATAAAATTTTCAATTTAACAGAATTTATCTAATAATTTTATCAACAATTTTAATAGGCGATTTTATATCCTACTTTATAGGGTTCTTCTTGAATAATAGTCGTTTTTGAAGGACTGCATATCGTAGAAATTTAGACTTGGTATTATAAAATACAGATTTATTTGATTGCAAATTAATTTATTTTCGTTCTTAATTTCGCAGAATTTTTGCAACGATTTTATCAACAACTTTAATAATGGACAACGAAACGCGCTAGTCTTTTCAATACCTAAGTATGTAGAATTCCCGGAGCGCCAGTCTCTTAGGGCAGTGGGGGTGGGGGTTGGGGGGTTAATCCAGGTTGTTCCATCAATTTTGACTGACGGATTAACAATTAACGATATGAGTAAATTGATGGCGGACGTAAGGTCACAAATGAAAGAAAGTTTAACAAGTACAACGAAAGAAATAAGACGTAATGGAAGTTAAAAGATTGAAATAATATTTGCA
>JAQIXT010000268.1:0-47259 GCA_034700445.1 Stenotaenia linearis
TTTTAGTTAGCTGTTTTTATAATGGAACACTAGAGAGTTTGGGAAAAACAAGCAACTTATAAATTCCGTGTCAATTGGAAATCTGACTTATAATTAACATGGATTTTATAAATCATAATAGAGAGTCTGCGAGAACAAAACTTATGTCTTATAACTTATAAATTCCACGTTAATTATATATCTAACATATGGAATTTATAAATCATAAAGCAGAAGTTTAATTCTCCGCAACTCTTTAATTCGTTTGTATTTTGAATTGCTATTTATTTATTTATTTGTTTATTTCATTTTTTAGGTGATTATTCATTTAAACGGAAATAGAAATAGTTCTCAGATGTAATTATTTTTTTAAGTCTTGCATGAATCGAGAAGAAAGTTAAAATACGCGAAAATTTGGTTACTGATCAAATAAAATCGGAATCAAGCTCGCAGAAAATTCGCATTGTCGTTTCTACGATTTAGAGTGATGGTTTGGTAAAAGCTGGTCGCGCTTAGTTTAAAAAATTAAAATGGCGTCCAAGATGAGGAATTGCGAGTGATCTTACTTATCTCGCTTTAACCGATATGGAGTGAAATGACTGCGGGCATTCAGTGACGCACGCGCAAGAAATGCCAGTTTGAACACGAAGCACATTTATGGCCATCTTGCGGAGCCCCTGGGCGGGTACTCGGTTTCTAAAGCGACTCTACAATTGGTGAGAGCCATTGTTGCCATGCCGTGCTAGTGTTAGCTAATACAGCCCCCAGGAATAAATGTAGGTTGAATGATGGGCGGTCAGGGGGAGATAAAATGAGAGGTTGCTTTTTCCTTAGACCCAATTTTGCTTTTTTCATTTTTTAAAGAATCTTAAGTCTGTGAGGAATAATTTTGGTCATTTTGATATCTTTGGTTTTATGACGGAGTTGTTCTTCATTCGACACTGTGACAATGCGATAACGATGAGGTATCAACTCGGTGCGGTTGAAGATGATGTTGCTATGGGGATGGAAGTATAGATGCTGGGGGAGTTGTCAGTCACGTGATGTTGGCAATATAGCTGGACTTAGATGACCGGCTTGACCATCAGTAAGGGTGTGCGGGGTCAGTTTATGAAGACCGGTGACAACTGGATGACCCCATCCCCTGACCTCCCCCCGCTTCTCTCCCCTTATTCTTCTTTTTCTTTCTCCAGGACAGTTTTGTCGAGTGCCCTCGCTGTAACGACGCGTAATGGAAAAGTGCGGGGAGGAGTTGGTTGCAGCGGGGTTTTGTGTTGTAAAAACAGATGGTTCTCAATCACGAGTTGGGAAAATGGAGCCGAGGAATTAGTTTGACTCCTGACCCCGCTGAGTAGGGGACCCGGGCCTATTATTGATAGAAAGGCCATTGGTGCGGTCAGTATTGGGAATTGTATCAGCAAACATGGCAAGTGGTCGTGGGTGCGTGCATCAGCGCCGTGGGAAAAATGGGCAAAGAGTTATTTGGTTTGGGCGTTAAGGAAAAATGTCACTAGTTAGAAAAAATATTATTTCGCTTTGTACCACCGTTGCTTTGCTATAAGAATTTCATTAGTGCGAAACGGTGAAATATTGATGCATCAAAGTTAATAAGTGTTGGAAAGAAAAATCCAAATCACCCAACAAGGGCACACACTTTAGGGAATAGCATAAATGTAATAACGAGTTAATTACTGTTGGCAAATAACTCTTTGAAACCGAAATCCATTCTCTAACTTTAATTAGTGTCATAAATTTTTACCTTAATGCAAAGAACATTAATGAAGTGTTAACTCTAACCGCTACCATTACGTTACCCCTTTTGCTTCTGCTTCTGCCCATTCTCTTTATTTTTATTTTTTCATTTTTTTTTTCGCCGTTTGATTCGAACACATGGCATTTGGGGAAAAATAAAGAGGAACCTTGCAGCCGAGGCTGGCTAGGGCGCCATGCTGTCTGCTCAGGTCTTTTCTGATCCGTCTCCATTCACCTGAGCGGTAGACGAGGTGGCGCCACTCGAGATCGAGGTCGCATTGGCTGCAGGAACAATAAAAGTTGATATGCTACAATGGCTGTTTGTTGTAAGCGGGTTTGTGAGGGTCGAAAAGGTTAAAATTGGTGCATCAAACGATATCGGATGGTACGGGCTGATTGTTGTTGTTGTTGTGGAGGTGACCTTTGCAATATAAGACGGGGTTAAAAGTAGGCACGGTTTGGTGAAAAGGAAAAAGGAATTTAAAGTTTGTGTGTACATTAATTTTAATAGATAGGCATGTTGTGTCATGGGGTTTGGATTGTGAAAAACGAAGTGCTGTCTGTATGCTTGATGATTCTCTTGTTGATGATGCGTTTCCATGGCAACTGGCGGCTGGTGCTGGTGTTGCTATCTCGCGCTGACGCATAAGCTCAATAAAGCTGAATAAATATGTGTGTGGAGCAAGTCGAGTGTTTGAAATTGATGTTTGGTTTGTGCATTGTTGCAATGCATTTATTAATGTTTTGAAATATTAATCGGGATTTTTCCTTTCGATCGACTTGATTTTTATACGCCGTAGGTACTCTACCAATGCATTGTTTATTACCCGTGTCTGCGCAATATTAAATTCGTAACGTATGCTTCTGTAAGTAATTTCACACGTTGAAAATGTTTTATCTATTGTTGGCACGATAGTCTGCGAAGAACAAAACTTACGTTTTATAACTTAAATTATAATTAACATGAAATTTATACATATTTGATTTGTTGAAAAAAATATAATAAATATTGTTACTCATTACTCGAAGTTGCGTTCAATATTTGTAGGTTTTTTTTTCGAATTCTGTGCACATTCGAACCTCTTGCAGCCCTCATTTCTCACGATTGTTTTTACATTACGACGCAGTGGTCTTTGTTTGTTATATTTCTTTTTACACACAAAAATCGGCATTAAGGTTTATTGTCGGTGCAGTCGATAGGGATTATGACAACAATAAGCGTAAATTGCAATTTTGATAGGAAACGCCTCGTGCAAACAATTTTGCTTTTGCCACGCTGCACCATGTGGACGACAATATTTCCACGCTGTCACGTCATCAACTCAACCTGGTGGCAAATACGTGAACTAATAAACATTAAATTGCTTTTCTATTTATACAGTTTTTTTAATGTTCGGTGCTAAAATTTTAATTTTTATCTTCAAATCTATTTTCAGAGAGTCATTTTCAACATTGTCAACATTAGCAAAGACCGGGGTCTTTATCGAGACGGTCTGTGCCCATTGGTCAAATCGACCAGTCGTCCAAAGTGGTGAGTTGTTGACAATTTATTATCCAATTATCGACGTAACGAAAGAGAAATAATTAGTTTATTTTGAGAGAGAAAGGGAAAAAATTTATGGCGTCACCTGTTTGAAAATAATTCCAAAAATGGAGGTCTCGACAACCCTTGTTCTTAGACTAGGGTAATTTTTACGAGCATTTTTATTGCTCGTTTTCTCTTTACGATGTTCCTTTGTCATTTTCAGACAGGGAAAAGGGCTTGTGTTTTCCCCTACCCACAATTCCTTTGCTCGGCGGCCATATTGCTTTTATTTTTCGCCTTCTAAAATAAGAAACTAATTGTGGGTTTGGGCTGGAACGTGATGTGAATGAAACAGGTTATTGGGTACGGATGTTGTTTACATTATTCATGCTCTTCGTATTGTTTGTTGATGGAACCTCGCTGTAGTACATTCCCCCCTAGCCTTATCTTATTACCTCTTTGCACCAATTTGAATGTATTTTTTCTACTTTTTCACTTATTAAGTTGCACGTTCAGTAAGGGAAATTTTTACGAATGTAATTCCATCGGTGAAAATTTAAGTTTCGAGTTTAGTTTGTTTAGTTTTTTAGTTTTTATTAATATTAAGGGAGTTCATTGGCGTATTACGCAGATTTGGCGTACGTCAATTCAACATTAATGAGACAAATGCAGAGATTTTCGGATATTACATTAATATTTTAATATTTTAAGGAGGTTTTAATACCGCCGCTAGTATTTGACTTAAAAACAAAAAACTATATATTAATTTCAAACTAGTTTATTAATTTTTAATCTAAAAACGCATTAAGAATTTGTCATTAGTCATTAAATTTGTCACTTCGATATATTTTTCATGTTGACCATGAATTATAAATTGATTAAACTACGAGTTATTAATTCGATTGCGCTGACGGATAACCACGAAATACTAGTGAGTAAACAAATAACTAATGTGACAGTGTGACAATTTAACTGCTCTCTTTAAGGAGAAGTGTCGTAAATACTAAATAAATGAAAAGCTGTATTTACTTAAGAGAATAAAGCGAAATAGACACTAACGGTATTTGTTAAAGTGACAGGAAACCCGCCATATTTGAATTTTCCCCCTTAATTTGAATTTTTATTGCTTTTTTAAAAATAAATAAAATATAAAATTTTTAATGCTTCTGTTTTTGCAATTTTTTTGGTGGAGTTTAAACTGTTTTTCGAAAATGGCATTCAAAACTGGAAAGTTGAATTTATTTAAATTCATATCTTTCTATACTCACGATAAATGAATAGTGCAAAATAGACCAGTTGGTCTCGCAAGAAATCTAGAAAAAAAATTGAAAGCAAAAAAACTATATGAAATTTGGGGAAAAAATTCAATATGGTGGATACCCATTGCTTTAAGGCGAAGCAACCGATTACGAAATTGGATTTATCTTTATGTAATAAAAGATGAAAAATTCACCGCTTTTGCGACTTTGTATTACACTTTGTAATGAACCATTAATTTTATTGCACCCGGTTGTTTATTAGTTAGAGAAACTAAACTAGCTGAGATTTTCTCATTGCCAGAGGAAAGTTTAGCATTTGGAGTGGAAAAAATGGTTGGATTTATGGGGAATGGTAATTAGAATTTGAAAATTGAGAAAGAAATTTACAGTTTCTTGTTCAGATTTATTTTTACAGTTAATATGTGAATTCTTTGGTAACCCAATAAATCCTTGGAGTAAACGAAAAGAAAAAATATTGGATACAGTAAATTTCATTGCATTCTTTGCTCTTTTTTTCCTTATTTTTTATTAGAGGCGAGCATTGAAAAGAATTAATTGGGTGCATATTTCTTGACTACTGCGCGTCTTTAAATGTAAACAGTGCACTCGAGTAGATAAGAAAAAGAAAAAAGCATTTTGGATGTTTGTTCACATGCTTAGTCTTTGTATTTGACTGTTTTATTTCATTTCATTTTATTTTATTTATTTTTTTCCCGCTCGTTTCTTCGTTTCTTTTGTGTGTGTGTGTGTGTATGTGTGTGTGTATGGGATTTAGTGTGATTTATCTGTCAACTTTAGCTCAAGTGTAAAGTTTTGGTGTGAGCTTTTGTTCTAAATGTGCTGATTTGTGAGTCTCGGGCACTTTGTACGGATTTTCGATCTTTTTTTCTTTTTCTTCAGGCTTGGAGTCTCTTAATTACACCAACTTAAGATTCTTTGCTCTTTCCCTCAGTTGCCACGGCAACAGTTGTCCTTTTCTATAATTATGTTAATATAACTTTTTAATTCAACTTTAAAAATTCACCATTCCAGTTGCTGAACGATATAAAAAATTAATTTATTCTTTCATTTTTAAACTTATTACGCTTTGAAAAATTTATTTATGGGAAATTGGATGACCAAATCTTCACTTTATGCAAATTAGTAATTGCCTTTCCTGCCTTTTTTTATTTTAAAAAATAAAATAAATTTGATTCCTTTTAATAAAAGGAAGAGCCATCAGGGTAAAATTAGTCATTACAATTTTTCTCGGTGAAATTTACGAAAAAAGGAAAAAAAAATTGATTATTTTAAAGTGTCGCACGAAAGCTCCGCTTAAGATAACTTGGCTGTAAAACACACAAGCATTGCAGGAAAGCCACAGTGAGATGCAGCCTCTCATAATTCTCGCCTTGTTCCACTGGGCAAACTGCAATGGAATATTAAAAGAACAGAATATCCTCGTGTGTATATGTGTGTATATGACTTGGTTATTCATTTCTTCTCCTCTTCAACCTTGTGGAAGAAGGAGAAAAAAAGTAAACTGAGATTCGGGTCTGAATAAAAGATGGAGGGAGGTTCTTTTCGATATGAAGAAAGAAGAGAAAAATCCGAGCATAGATAGGCCCATGTCCAAGTCGACGTTAGGCAATATCTTGACAAAGAATGGACTCACTGAACTTTGACATTTTTTCTTCTTCTGCTCCAACAGCAAGAATCTGGTACTTTTTTTTAAGGGTGGGGGAGTAGTAAAGCGATCTAAAGATTTTTTCCTTTTGCTTTTAAAATGATGTGAATTGTATTCAGAAAAAGAGAATTATTAAATTCCATTTTTTGCGGTTAGGATACGTTCTGTTAATTTATAAATTTTTAAAGCGTTTATTAATTAAGATGTTCGTTTAAATTGAACTTGTGTATATATTTATTTAATTTTTTTAAAGGATTTTAATTTCCTTTTTATTTTTTTAAATTTAAGTCTGCTTGTCTGTAGTGTTTGGGTAAAAAGGGTTGATTAATGCGTCTAATTAACTAGCCTTATGTAATTAGCCTTCTTGAATTCGATGTGAGTTTCTCTTCAACTCATTACTCATTAATTAATTGCTTTATAATTTCCTTCTCTTCTATTATTTTTTTTTTCTTTTTAATTTTTTAACCCACTTCAAATTGACTGAAGGTTATAATGACAGGAAAATAAGTACGTAGTGTTAAGTTAGGGGTGAATTGAAATGGGATTTTAAGGTTGAGTTGGTATTACGATTTGGAGAGAAAAAATATTCTTTCACCGTTGAATTAAAAAAAAATATTTTTATCTTCACCTGCTTTTGACACAAGCGCAGCGCTAATTAGAAAATCAAGAAGAAATGGCGCAACCTCGTTTGAAGAACGCGGTTGCTCAAGATTAGAGGGTTTGTGATGGAAATTCGAAAATGTAAATATTCCCAGCAATTTTTGAGTTGTGGTGCGATAACTAGGGTTATCTAATTTCAGTGAGTTTTAAAGAATTTTTTAAGAAAATTTCAGGTGAATTTCAAGATAAAGTAATCCCTTTGAAGTGGTTGGTGAACAAGGAGTAAACATCGCGTATTTACCAGGACGGTACGGTAAAGATAAATATATTTGCAATTTATTACTTATCGACCGGACAGTTGCGAAACCACAGAATCGTATTAGGCTTATTAATTATTCAGCGTCGGATAAAGAAAAGCCAAAGCTGCATCTGTAGGTTGATCACGTCCATTCACATCCCCCTTTTTCGTATTAGTCTGTATCGCTCAGACTTATGGGAAATGGATGTTTATGCATGCGTTGCACGTTGCCGCTTACTCTGCTTGCTCGTGGGGAGCCTGTTAATTAGGCGCTGCATCGTCGCAAAAGGGCGCAAGTCGATTGATTGGTTTATCGGGTTTACTAGTAAATTATAGAGGAAAATAATATTTTCATCGTGTCTCTCCGCCTTGTTTTAATGATATTTTCTATTTTTTAAAATTTTTTTTAAAGGGAAAAAATGAGGTATATGAAAGCGGGTAAGTGAATTTTGTAGGTGGCTGCTATGGAAAATAAAATTAAAATTACAGGGTATTTTGGAGCAGTAGGCAAGCGAGGAGTAAAGCCGAGTTGTTGCGGGAAATATTCCTTTTTTGGAAGAAAAGCCGATTTATTAATTTTTTTTTTAAGAAATAAAATATGATTGTAAAGGTTTTAGGAAAATGTTTCGAGTGAATGTAATGGGGAAATTTGATATTGGAAATTAAAATAGTCATAAGATTACAAATTGGGAAAAATAATATTGATTTTCTTGAGGGTTATCTTCAAAAGAAGAAGAAAAAGGAATGTTTTTAGTTTTACGATATGAAAAATATTCTCACTCGTGAATTGATTTTCGGTCACCTTGACTTAGAGGTTTTCATCAAAACCTTTTTTTTTATTTTTTCCTTTTTTTTTTTTTTTTTACTGCTGAGTTGGCTCTTTTGCCTGCCAAACCAAGGGCAGGCGGAGTATGAGAAAACATGGTTGTTTTTGTTGTTGATGAAAGTGAGTCGCGAAAATTTTGTTACAATGGATTTTTTTCTTTACATTAGTTGCTACAAAGTGCGTGGAGGTTTAATCGAAACGGGCAAAAGGGTCCGATGGGGCGCGCGAATAAAATGGCTGACCTTTTGCACTTTGGATTTCCTGGCGCTTGCTTCTAACATTTTGACCAATTAGGAGGAGCGACCTTCGATGCAGTGAAATATCGATTCAATAACCTTCTAAGAGAACGATTTTTTTTAAAATTTAAAACGAGTTTGCTATATAACTCGCCACCATAAAGTAAAGATTTGAAAATCGTAAAAAACCAATATATGGCAATTTCTGCGCATTTCTATTCGCAGCTGAGAGAATTTCTCAACTGTCGAGGCCAAGACCTGATTCACTTCGCGTCAACCCACGTGAATTGCTCTTTTAAACGTGAGATACACACCTGCTCAACTGCACTATTTTCAGTCGTAGGATTTAGCGCAGTTTTAAATTTTAAATGCCGATTAAAATGCAGTGTTGGTTTCCTATCAGATACAAGCAGATTTCCATCTGTTTTCCTTCCTTTATTCATTGATTTTATTGCCTCAATGGACGAGCGGCACTGCGAGGGATCGCGAGCGAGATAGGAATTGTCTTGTTTCTTCATTCTACCACGAGTTGATTGGTTTAGAGCCTGGACAGCCTCTTGTGGTTGAATTGAATGACAATGGTCACTTGGTTGTGAATCAAGAGAAAGATTTTTCAATTCTTTTCGTCACTTTATTTTATTTTTAGCGCTAGTTCGGATATAGCTTGTTGATAATATTTTTCATTGATAAATTTGGTGTACTGCTATACATTGTGTTTATTTTTCGTATTAATAATATGATATTATTGGTTTCCCGAGAGAGGAATATAAGGATTGGGTTTAGTGACGTAGCATTGGACAATGCGTGCACTAAAATAAACTTTGGGTTGATGAAAAATATACAAAAAAAGAAACCTATGAAATATCCTCCAATGGTAAAGAGAAAAAAAGTAAATAGTGAGTTTTATTTTCTTTATTTGATGTCTTTTTATTTTTAGATGTTTACATGTTTAGAGTTCATGGTTTGAAGCATTCGTTTGTTGTTTTTCTTCTTTATTTTGTCTTTAAACCACTTACTTACAGCTTTGAAAGCAATAATTTCTTATAATTAACCTGCTGTTGCCTCTAACACTTTGTTGATTGAGTTAGCCATATTGAATCGCAAGCTGCAGTATGAAGCGTCATTGCTTGAAGCGGATAAACTTCCTAGACGAATTAATGTAGAAACAGAAAGTCATTTTTGTAAATAATAATTTCAAAATCAATATGTGGTAATAGCCTTTCAAAATCGAAACATCTTGAGTCAAATCGCAAATCCCCATTTCCTTCAGATTACACAATCCATTCAATAGGCTAAATAAAGCTCTCTGATCAAAGGTGGTAAAAGCAGTCAGCTAGAGTGCCATAGAGGTCAACACGGCTTTTCCTATGATTTGTTTTGATGTCTGGCATTTATCTCGGACGATTCAAACATGATCCACATTTTCACAACGATCAAAGGATGAATTATTGAATTTTTAATGCAGTTGAGTGAAAGGTACGAACCTAAAAGCCAGCACTCGTGTCAATCAAGTTTTTAAAAATGTTTTCGAAGGAACTAATAGGAATTGTGTTTTTTTATTTTACTGTGTGTATTATTGCACTCGTGGTGTGAGTAAGTTTTAATATTTTCAATTTTTCAACCCGGGGGGGTTTGTTGGCAGAAATGTTTTGCCAAAGCCATTTAGTTTATTCAGTCAGCAGGGAAGCGTGTAAAACTCAGGGCAAACTTAGCAATGGGCGTGAGGGAAACTAGAGAAGTCTATTCTCGTACGTGTTGGTCAGTGAAAATCGAAACTCCAGTCTCCGTGGGGATTCCAAAACCTACAGAAACGAGCGATAAACCCACTGCCCTTATGACTCTTTTATGTTTTAAGACACTTAGAATTTTGTTACCTAGTCCAGACTCTATTGTAACAATAATTGAATTATTACTATAAAGTGAATTTTTTTCCAAATTGCGTTAAAATATTTTACGACAAGGAAAGTGTTTAATCTTGTTGGCCGTATGCAAATGTAAACATGTTTTCGATTGCTTTTTAAGAGGAAAAAAATATTCGTACTTCCTCTGCGTTGATGTATAAATTTAAAGTTTAAACTATAAATCTTGGTCTCTGGATTTTCGAGCCCATGCAGCAGTTCTTGACACGCCCTTTACTCTGGCAAATGGCAACGAGAGCGATCACTATTACAGCAGTTTTAACAGTAAAATTGTTTCCTCTTCGCATTTATTTTGACTTCCAAAACACTAACTCACGGGTTCTTTAAACGCAGATATCGGCAGGTGCATCTTTCAGACTTCATTGCAAGTTTTTTTTTTTATGAATGTAATTGAATGTAATATTTCTAGAAATCTATTTTGACGATTTCTTCATTTGACGTTTTCCTGTGGGAGCCGCAACAAACCACTACAGCAGAAGGCATTTACCGTAATTCGTTTTTGCGAACTATCTTACACAATAGGGAATTCGGGCTCATGATTTACTATAAAGTTGTAACTTATAGAGCTATGGTCTGAGATAAGTGATATGATAAGATTTGCTTTGAGTGGTTTAGTGGTCGCAGAAAATGGTTTAGTTGCAATATAAGAGGGTAATTAGACTCGTGACGAATGCGTTTTTAAAAATAGAGAAAATTGGTTAAGAAGTAACTTAGTTTTTTTTTTTTTTGTTAAGCGCAACACAATTTTTTTTCCTCTTTTTCGTGTTTCTTTTTTTTTTCCAGCTTTAACATTTTTGCCACACATGATACTGTCACAGAGGCGTCCCTACGTCGTTAGTTCTCGAATTCACAAGCACTTGGAAATTTGGTATAGTCTGGCAATTACACGCGTGGCTATTAATCAAGGCAATCTTTTAAGTTTATCTGCATGGGACGCTGAGTGTCGTGCGAGAAATTTGCGCTGCAAATGTCACGAGCGATAAGACGAGTACAGTATACAGTTCCGCGTCGAATACAAGTCTGAGCTAAAGGTTAATAACGGGATCGCATGCAGCGTATGCATAAAAAGCATTTTAATTGGCGGAACGAGATTTAGATGACTGAAAGGGGAAAAAAATGCTGCGCGTAATGATAGCCTCTTATTACGTAAACACGCAACGAGTAAAAAAGTTTTCAAGTGAAGGATTTTTTTCTATTTTTTGCTATTATTATACCTGAGGATTAATTACACTTATTGAAGCCATTAACCACGCCCAAACTTATTATAATGAAAAGATTAGTTTACAAAAAAAGTAAAAAAAGAAGTTCGTAATAACGAGAGCGGAGTTCTGCAAAGCAGATACCGCTTAATGAATGGTGAGCGGACAGGCAATCAATAGGGTTTCATATTTTTTTCTTTCTTTTTTTTTTTTCTTTTTTTTTGTTTATTTTTTTCGATTGCAATATAATTGACAGACTTTTTTGTTCTCCCAAACTTAAATGTCAAAAGTTTGATCGGTGCAAATCGAGATTTAGTTTTAGATTATTGAGTCATGAGCTGCTGGAAAGGAGTTTTTTTGTAGCTGGAAATAAAAAATTGACATTTGAGCAAGATTAAATCGAATATAAAATCGAGAAATAATTTATAAATTTCGGACATGACAAGAAGTAATTTGTTAAATGTGAAGAAAATGAATTTTAAAGTCAAAGAGAGGCCTCAAATATTAGTTGTTTTTCTTTATTATTTTAACTATTTTACATTGTTTACATCATAGAAATTTTATTGATGCCAGTTTTTGTATATTTTAGCAATTTCTGAATATTTGATTTAAACTATTCCATAAATTTTTGCCTTTGGTTTTACTGCTTTTGGTCTTTTGCTGCTTTTGGTTTGCTGGTTTTACTGCTTTTGGTTTACTGAATGATTGGTTAAATAAAATTAGAAATGTGAAATGTCAACGTATATTTTATAGTTAAAATTGTTAGTGTAATTAGTGTGGTTGATTTTTTTTCGCGACTTAAGAGATCGATTAATAGATAACTTCATTTATCTGCATACGAAATAATAATTTTAATTGTTTAAAAGACAAAACTGATTACTTTGTGCCAGTTTAGACAAAGAAGTCGCATTGACAGAATTCCTATGTTGATCTTTTAAGTTGTTACTTGTGATGTAGTTTCCGAAATTTAGTGAAATCCGAATGAAACGTTTGGTCCCAAAGCCGTTTTAATGCATGGGTTCACTACTTTAAAAAAAGGGCCAGTGTCCGGGGGTCTCAGTATTTTGGGGGCCTCATTCCCGGGGCCGGTTTTAAGCAATTGTTTACTGTATTCCACTTCCCGATTGACTCAATCGGGAAGTGGAATAAGTGGAATATTTCAAACTCAGAAGTTGCATTTCAAATTCTACTACAACTCAATACAACTCAGTTGCAATTCTATGCAACTTCTGAGTTTGAAAACTTTAATTTTTTAATTTTTAATTTTTTAATAAATTTTTTATTTTCAAAATATTTTGATAATTTTTTTTTTCTTTTACCAAATTAATGTTAGTAACATTGAACTCCACGTTTCGAATTCGATATTATGACGTTAAATTCAACGTGTACTCTCCTTTTTTTTCCTTATATTTTCAAAAATATTCAGATACAACAATTCCACCACTCCCAACCAACGTTTTTTTCTAAGTCATTTGTCGGTTTTTTTTTTTTTTTTTAGTCAAGCGTAGACTAAATTTTTTGGTAACATGCCATAAGGATACTATATAATGTACGTCTGTAAAGAGCGAAGGAATTGTTGGAACAATCCGAATTAGTTTTTAAATTGTAAAAAAGAAATAATTATTCTATGAAAGTAAGGTTTTAGCTTGAATAAACAGTTTTAATTTGAAAATCCATTAAAATAGTGACAAGGTCATGAATGTAAAATTGAGTGTATGACTGTTTGGTAAATACGCTTGTAGAGAACGAAAGAATTGTCACATCGAGCTGTGATTTTTAAAAAAATGTAGATTAGAAAAAGGCGTTCAAGAAAATTAAACCATTTTCACTGTTTTTGTAGTAAAAGGGAACATTTGTAGTTCACTGTCAAAAACTAAAAGTAGGGTCTTTATAACGACGGTTTCAGCCGGGGAAAAAAGGGAAAAACCCAGCAGAAAAACCTCGGTGGGGACCACAAACTTGATCACAAAACCTTAAAACAGTCCTGTTCAGTGGTAGAGTGTTTATAAACGCTTTGAAATTCAGACACCCCACATAAATTCCGTTGAAATTGTTCCTAGCAATCTGGACATATTTGGATACTAATTTTAAAATGTACCAATCTAAATTTAGCGACACTTTCACTGCAAAAAAAATCAGCTTTACAAATGTAAAGTCAATGTAAAGTTGAAGTGAAAGTTAACTTTACATTACATTTTATCAATGTAAAGGATACCTTTACATTGATATACTTTTACCTCTGTAAAGATATCCTTTAGAAAGGTAAAAAATAATGTAAAGTTAACTTTCACATTGAATGTTACATGGATTATCAAGCTTTTTATAATGTAAAGTTGATTTTTTTTCCAGTGTTTCTTTTGGTTAATATCTCACAAAGTATCGTGATAGAAGAGAGTTTGCGGAGAACAAAATTTATATCTTATAATTTATAAATTCCATGTTAATTAAAATATTAGATAATTAGATTTATAAATAAGATACAAGTTTTGTTTCTGTGAATTCTCTATTTTATAAGTTGTAATGGAAGGAATCACTCTTCTTATACGTGAGCATTGTCTTATAGATTTTGTGGACTGATGAAGGATTGCATAACTAAGGTAGAATTTAATACGATAAAAGAAAGAATAAAGCTAAAAAAGTGCTACAGCTAATTGATTGATTGGCACGGTTTAAAGTATGTCTGGGAGGCTAAAACTGATGTAGCTATGGCAACGCGTTAAGGTTAAAAATTGTAGCGGAGAAAAGAAATGAAGGAAGAGGTGGTAATCCAATTTTGGAAGAAGTCGTCTCTTGGTAGAATCTGGTGGGCAGCTGGGACTTGGAGTATAATTTCTTATTTTGCTAATGGGTGTTGGAATGGATAGTCACGTGATTGTGGTATCCGATTTTTTTTTATTTGTTTTATTTAATATTTTATTTTTATTTTTATTTATTTTTTTTACATTTTTTTCCCCTGATGGTGTGAGTTGGAGCAGAGGGAGCGTTATTTGATATTGGATCCTGGAATATTGTGTTTGAAGTGAAAGGCAAAAAGGGTGTTGGGAAAGAGGAAAATAGTGGGTTTTTTTCAAGTTGTTTAGGAGTTTATGAAAATCGTAAAATTTTTATGGTCCGATCAAAAATGTTTTGAAGTGAGCAAAGAAAATCTCAGTTTCAAGGCGATAATTTTGTTTTGAAAGTCGTGAAAGAGTAGGAAAAGGAAAAAGAATTTTGTAAACAGTTTTTTTCATAAATAAATAAATCATACGAGGTGAGTTGAGGAGTAAGGTAAGCGAAAAGTGATGAAAACCTTGTGATTTGTTTTGTTTCATCCGAAATTCTGCTTGTTCAAATGTAAATATTGCAACGGAAGTCGGCACTGCGTGTGCGTACAAGCCATTGCAGATATCACTCGAATCCTGCTCACGTGCCGGGTGCGAGGGGTTGGGGGCCAGGTGGCGTTTCAACGACAATTACACCAGCCCTAACTTAAACCCCGTTAGAACGAAGAGGAGATTTCTTCAGAATTTATTCGGGAAGGGTCTTTATAACGAGGTTTCAGCCGGTCGGTCACGCGTTTCCGTTTTGTCCACTGGGTTGGCTATCAGTGGTCTTGTTCATTAGATGGAAGTGCCCGCCATTTTGTAGACTTTCATTTGTCATTTGGTCCCTTGTGTACTTTCTCTTTGCCTTCTCTCTTGCTTGTAAATATGTATGTTGCCTCATGTTTATTGAAATTTTGTTTATTTCGCGGACCCCCTTCAGGACTCAACGACGCATTGCCTAATCCCAGCCTTTTATCATTCTGTAGTGACATGGCTTGAGCGTATCTAAGTCAGGTAACAATTACGACCCCCTCGTGACATTACATCGGAGACTTTACAGCGGTCACACACTCAAAGTAATATTCTCAGCCGCATTAAAGACTGTTTACCATTTTCTTCCCGAGATGAAACTAGGCTTTTGTCCACAGATGGTGTCTGCTTATCTAACTAGTTGAATAATGAATTAAGAGATTTGACTGATTTAATGTGTCTCGACAAAGTTTGAAAGGCCTGTGAGTTCAAATTCAAGTTGGTTAAACTTGAGTGGAGTCTAGTTGTTTTTACAGTTGCAAATTTCGAGTTTGTCGGAATTTAAAGGAGAACAAACGAAAGGTTTTCTGAGGAATGAGACAGAAAAATATTATATTAAATTTTTGTTTTGTTGTGGGAGTTGTACAGATTGCTGAATGTATTTTGTTTATATTGCTTTCATGTTGAGAATAACGTAGTTCTACTTCTATTATTATTAAGATATGAATAAAAAATTTAACTGGAATTTGAATATTGTAATGCAAAAATATTATTCTATTTTTTTAAAAATAAAGTCAGAAAAATCGCTTTTGTAACTTACCTTAAGCGTAAATATTAGATGTAGGGTTAATTCAAAAGATAGAAATCGAATTGGTATGCAGATATACATTTCTAAATCTTCGAAGTTGTCTCATTTAATAATTTGGAATTTCATTTTGGGTTGTTTTATTTCAATGTTACATCGTTTTGCTATTTTCAAAAGTCAAATGTATGAGTTGAATTATTCCTAGTGCCAGTATCTATATCTCGATATTTCAGTAGTTTTCGTGGGAAATTGCTCTTTGATTTACATCGTTTTCAGTTGCTATTTGATTTTTAACAACGTAACCACGTCACAAACAAACCAGGAGCTAACTGCATACATTATAATTTATCTGAAAAGCTGCGGCGAAAATTCGCTATTTAGCACACCATATACAGTCTTAATTCAGGTGTAAAATTAGTTTTCTGCATAAAATTCAATGTTATCGTATATCTTACAATGTAAACAATTTCATATAAAAACTTTCATTTAAATATTTACTTTTAAATTTGATGGTAAAACAAAGAAAAATATAAGAGTTCAAATCGTCCCGAGTAAATGGCTCGTACAATTGCGTCAATTTTAAATAACGGTAAATTGATACAGCTTTATGTGCACTTTTATTTGTTATAGACGTCAAAGGTACTTGCATCATTTCAGAATAGAATGGCTTTTTTAGAAGCACTTGTCGTCTTAAAACCTAAAGAGTTGTGTTATTGAACATTCAAATGAATTGAGAGAGAAAGAAAAAAATAAGCATACAACACAACAAATGATTGCGGAGTAGAGAACTGTAGGTTTCTTCCCTGAATCGAATACTATTAAACTGACTGCGCTATTTAACATTTTAATGAAAGATTTGTTACATTCGTCGACTTTTCTCCGGAGAGTTTGCAGTCAAAAGTGCATGCAAAAGCAGAATAACATGAAAACCACATTTATTTGTGACAATATAAGTTGATATTTGACAAGTTTGATTTTTTATCCATTTAAAGGCGAGCACCAACGTTGAGTCGAGGGGCGGGAAAGAATGGGCGTTGGAAATGAGTCTTGGGAGATGATGCCTGCGGCGATTCAATTGTGGGTGTGTGAGTGTGCCTGGGGCCTCATGTGGAGTTGACAGAAGTTACTCGAGTTGTAATTGGCCAATTACACAGCCAGCTGCACTATAGTCGGCGAACAAAGATGGCGGTTGCGTGAGACTGATGTATTCTTACTTGTTAGTTTTTTTTCTCTTTTAAATTAGCTCTTTTTATTTCTTTTTTCACTGCTTTTGTTAATTTAGGTTAGGTATGAGTGTTAAATTAAATTTGGAAATTCTCCACCTCGTAATTAAGGAATAGAAGTTAAGAAAGGGGAAAAAAGTGAATTGATTGAATTACAAGTGGAAACGGGAAAGAAAATTAATTGCACGTGCCGTATCGAAATATTATTCTAATCAGATAGAAAGGCGATAGGAAAAGAAGTAGTTGCCACCGCTACAGATTCTGGCAGTCGCTTTTGATTATGTTTATATACTACAGGCTTATTTTGAAAAGTAGCGATGTCAAAACACATGCGCATTCCAAGTTGCAAGGATTTCGTTTCTTATGCGTGTTTTTTTCGTTCGTACAATGAGAAATGTGATTTGGCGCCAACATGTGACAGTCAGTGGAAATGGTAAAAGTTCAAAAACCAGAAAATAAACAATAGCAGTCGATAAAAATCTATTTCCACTTTTATAAAAAAAAAATTCCAAGAAATAATCGTTTTATAAATTGTGAAAAATTTTGCTTTTGAGTTTTGGATGACAAGATTATAAGCGGAAGAAATACGTCGAGATAATGATTTTTTTCCCAGTGTTTATAGCGATAAACCATAAAATAAACAAAGCACATCTATTGATGACCCTAATAAAAAGGTTTCATTTTGCTCGTATTGATTTTTCTTTCTTCTTTGTTTTAAAAAAAGCTTTGTCACGTGACGAATTGTTTACAACTAAGAGAAGCGTGTTTAAACGCAATGCATTTTCTTGGGCGCGACGCCATCAAAGTTTTACATCGACGGAAGAAACGAAAGCTACCGGAAATGGACAGACTTCATTCGAAAGAAGAAGAAGGGAAAGGAAAGGGGAAAAGAGAGTCTGTGTACGTGTACGAAAGAAAAAATATCTACTGGGCAACACAACGTACTGTCAATCAAATTCACAAACGGGCGAGTCTTGCGCGTAATTGGAAAACGCTGTCGCGGCGTCCGCTCTGCGCGTCCATTGCTTTTACGTGCCCATCAAAGCGTCAACTCGTCTCGATTTGTTGACAGTTGTGCTTGCAAGACAATACAAAGGCCTCGATAGTTGATTCTTTTGTAATTTGATTTCGGTTTTTACGGCAGCCATTTTTTGATTATGCCTAAGGGAGGTTTTTGGCAAGAGGTGGCGCTCGAGTTTGTAATTCATTTTGCAGTGTTAAGTGATACGTTTTAATTAAATTTGTCTGTGCGAGAAATGGATTAAGAAGTGAGTGCGACGAAGGGTTTGCGGGGGGAGGTTTGAGTCGATGGTAATGGCGCAGTTCGTAATATAGAGGTTTGTGGCATTTGGTTATTATGGAAAAGGTATCTTATCAAATGCAGCAGGAAATGTAGTTTAAAATGTTAATCCAACTCCCCGCCTGGATTTCAGACCGATGGGATCCTTAAATCACACAAATGGGAGAAACGGGGTCGGCTGAACGTCGGTTGAGTTAAAGGCGACGTCATGGGTTGCGCGCTCTTTGCAAACCGATTGTCCATTTCAACGTCTGCGCATGAAAAGAACGCTTATTAACTTGAATTTTTTATGCAATTGTCGAATTTTGAATCCGAAATTGCCCAAAGTTAGTATAAATTCGCAAACAAATGGGAGAAAGTTAGTAGTGACGTTATTTCAGCTACAAACTTGCTTATTTAAATACAAAAAAACTGAAAAATCAAAGCTATGTATCTAAATAAATCAGCTAATGTTATTTTAATGTTGATCAAATGTTAATTTCAGCATCAGTTAACACGAATATTGTGTTAAAAATACCGTAGTTTTTGAGAACATTCATGGTTTTGCCCTTTCTGACGCTATACAAATTTTTCTAGTGCGAAGGAGACTTCGATACAGTTTTTAGAAAACGTGGGAAAATCTTGACTTTAAAGTGGGTGGTTAAAAGTTAAAGCAGTGCTTCAGTGAAGATTCAGTAGCAAATGTTTGCTATTCGTTGGGCAAACTCAATGGTCTTGTGCACATGTGCACGTGCCAAAGAAGCACAACTTTTTTCCATCATTTCGAAAGCGAGGTTGCGGAGAACGTCTGTAACGGTGAAATGATGAGTGCTAGAGAGTAGAGGGTGAAACTAAGGCAATCAATTATCCACTCGGACGAGAAGTCTACCGGAAGTCCGGCATTAGAACGCCACCTGTCGACAAGGAATGTAATTTCTTTGTCATTAAGCGAGATGTGGATTTTTATTGAGTGTGCTAAGTTGGCAAGACGTTTTCCGAATAGCATAGTTTTTATTTCCTCTTTTTCCTTTATTTTAATTTTTTTTTATTTTTTCTTCATTGACGTATCACGTGCTGCTAGAAGGAACCTGGGTGGGGTCGGTTGCAAATCCAAGGTGTGGCGTCTCATCGCAATTCACTTTAGTTTATTAAAAAGAATTGCCACTCCCTGATTTTGAATTCATTTTAACCCTTTACACCCAACTCGAAATTTATTTATGTCCTTAATAAAATCTTTTCTCTTAATTTGATTACGATTACATTTGAAAAATTATAAATACGTAAATATGTGGAGCGATGTAAATTTCGTTGTTAACTTTTTTAATTATTAACGATCCCCAAGGTCTTTGTAACTAAATACAGCGATGTTATAAAGGTCAATTTTACTGCCTGTTATATTAATTATGAACGAATTAAATTTTTTATTTGGAAGCTTTGTGATAACGTTGCTGAAATCAGAAGTTCACTTGACCCCGATGAAGAAGGCGCGACTGTCAGGTCTGTTTATGTGAGTAATCTGTGCACGCTCATTTCTCGTCCGTTGGGAAAATTTATCTTTTTGTAATTCTGTAATTTCATTATGACAAAGGGAACGAAGGAGCGAGAATCGAGTTTACGGTATAACTTCAACTTGAGGTCGTATGAAGTAAATAATATTAAAGTGAGAACGAAGATTTATCAACCAATATGATGAGACTTGTGGTTTACTACAGTAATAAATGCGATTTTGAATTATAATTAAAATTATCGAGTCAAAAAAGGGGGATGGGATTGAATTTCCCACAATTCCTATTCGCCTCCCCATTTTTTTTTATGATTTGGTCTATTGGATTCGATTCATTTCCTCGCTGGCATCCGGGATTTTTATTAATGGCTGAAGCTTATCCTGGAGGCTACGCGAGTCGTGATTCACTCTGTAGGGTGCATGATGGGAAATAAGTGAGTAGTAATGCCAAAGCTTATTTGCGAGTTGATGCGTTTTTTAAACTTTTTTTAAATTCTTTATTTATCTGTTGTTGGTATTGTTTTAAGGGAAAGCCACACCACAGGCGGAGCTTTGAAGATGTTATAGTTCATGGTATTAAATTATGCATAGACGAGGCGGTGACTTGGTATTTGAAATGCTCACACCCTAAAATTCTGGAGCATTATGATCCTTTATTGTGCGGTATGCGTGTGCACGTGTTTGGGTGATTTCGTAATGTGAAGTTTGTCATCGAGTTCCAGTTGGAGCCATAAAAAGAATTTCGGATGGTTGTTTGTTAAAAGTTTATTGTGATTACTTCCGTTTTCTTTTTCTTATTTTTATTTATTTTTTAGGATTATACGTGACTGGGTTGTTATCGAGTATTTTGAGTGAAGTCGAAATATCTTTTTTTATTCCTTTCGTAGCAAATATTCTGCTGGAAAATACAACTCCCTATAAAATTTACAATTATGTTAATTTATTGCCGACTATTTAAAAAAACCGGAAAATGTTGGGGGAAAAAATTTGGTAATTAAGGAATATAAATCTGAGTGAAAACATTTTTAGATTTTTTGTAGCGATAATGAGCCTTGATTTAGTCATTGCTATTTAGCACGGAATATTTCCGTTACACACGCCATGTTTGTTCATTTGAGCAGAGTGGAAAAAGAAATAAGACTTTTTACTTTTATCAGCACTCCACCATTTTTTTTAAGAATAAAGAAGTTGGAATCATTGAATGTTACCATGGAAACAAGTGCAAATGTTGATTTCCAGGTTGCGAGAAGGGTCCGCTGGAGCCCCCTCGTCTCCATTAAGAGGAACGCGCCGTGAATTGAAGGCGGGATTCCACTCGGAGCGTTAATGAGTTTGAAATGGCCTTAGCAACCGTTGCTAAGGAAGATCTTGTTGCAAGAAAATATATCTGTTGTATGAGGCCTTTGTTATTTGGCGATATATTTTCGCGTGTTTATTTTTATGACATTATATTATTGTACCTGAATTGATGATTAGGGTTACATTATCTTGATATATAAATATCGGAAGATAAATTATAGCAGCAGGGAATGGAAGTGTTATCATTTTATTCGTCTCGTGAGATGTCGGCCATGATGGTTGGGTGTTTTTTACGATGTACTTTTGTTTGTCCACACTCAACAAGATGGCCCACTTGATATTAATTATTCAGACGGTAAAACTGTAAAAAATATCGTGATAGCCACTAGACGAACGCCTCCACTCGAGTGTGTTGGCAAAATAAATAAATAAAAAAATTCTGCATTCAAGAGAAAAACCTCATTTTAACAACTCGGTAATGCTTGCTTTTTTATTTAACCATTTTATTATAATGAAATGAGGTTTGATGTCGTATTTGCATAACAGAACCGCATTCTCGCACCAAGCGAAGAAATGTAAAGACAAAACTGGGCGTTATCAATGACGTCATCCGATGCCGGGTTTATCTAATTTCCTAGAGGAATACGGCAATTTGGCGTACGGAAGAAATCCCGAGAGATGCAACCCCCGTGTCGTGTTAGGCCTAATTAGCAGCCAGAGCAAGTTAAAGGGTAGGGTCCGGTCGGTGGAAATTTTCTGTTGTGGACCCAAAAATTAATTTGAGGAGTTAATTGTACAATTAGCAGTAAATTAAGCTTTTACCATCTGAGCCCGATGAGACAATTAAGTAAAACAAACCAAAACCCCGATGACGTTTGCTGCGTTGCCTGTAGGTATTTTCCTTAAGGTTGAACTTGTACGTATCTAGCTTTAAGTGAAGGTAAATACAAAAATAGAGGAGATGAAAAATATAAGAGGAAGAAAAATTGATTTGTTATTACTAAAATTGGATTTTCTTTTTAAATCTACATACTATTTTTTGTAATTTTTCAAGTTCTGTGCTTCAGGGCTGCTTTTCGTACAAGCAATTTCTTTAACTCGGATGAAAAATAGGTCTTTCTGTTTTTAGTTTCATCTGATGTCGTGCTTGGAGTTGAGTTTTGTCCTTCTGTGACCTCATGTATGAAATCCCTTTGGAAATGATTGTCGAGTTAAATTTGAACGATAAATTTGAGAAAAATTGACACCAGATGGCTCCAAACTATAGACAGGTCCTGGAGGGTTTGAATGTTTAAATCAATCGCCTTTTCTTTTTTTTGTATGAATAATATTTTTGAAAACCAAATTGATTTTGATGTTTACTAAGTCATCGTAATATTTATTTAAGGAACTTTATTACCGGAGTCTGGTCCAAAATTACTTTAACTTAGTTTCACTAAGAAATAAAATTATTAAATTATAGATCAAGAAAATATAAAATCTATACTTTAAGTTTAAAAATTGAGCAAAATATTCGATTTTCTGAGAAAAATGCAGTTTGAATGAATAAATGAATAAAAAGTGTAGTGACTTTAATATTAAAATAAGCAGCTTATGGTAATCACACGTTATTTACAGTTTATATCATTTTACGTTCTATTTTAAACGCAGCCTTTTTAACCCGAAAAGCGTTCTGAATTTGAGATTATTATTCGGCGACCATGTGAAAGGTTTGGTTTGCACACGTTAGAATTATAGTTTAGTAGAGTGCTCAGCCTAAACATAATCACCATGTCTATATGATAACAGCTCTTGCACCTGTTCTTTTACGGCACCCTCGCAGTAGCTGAAGGAAATCTAATCTGCTGGAATGACGACTAGCACCGTTCAGTTCTTCTTTAATCGTGACTAAAGCTTTGTTATACGATTTTTCAGGAGGAAGTTACCAAGCAAATACGTGTACTACTACATCAGTCCCGAGCACAAGAACCATTACGTATTATCATTCATTTTCGGATTTGATCGCGAAGACGATGTCTACCACTTTGCTTACTCCTATCCCTACTCGTATTCGAGGTTACAGACTTATTTGGAAGAACTGGAAAAGATGAAACTTCCATTCTTGTCCATTGAAATCATCGGGTTTAGTCTGGTGAGTTCCACTTGAACTCTCCTATTTAGTCGCGAGTGGATAATTGCACCTGTCGCTCACTTGCTGACAGGTGAAAGATGCAATGAAATTTTTCTTGTGCAATTTGATTACATTTAAAGGGAGTTGTTGCAATTGATCTGCGGTTTCCAAGACTTCCCCCTTTCGAACAGAAATGGAATTTGGTGAATAAAATTTGTTATCGCTTACGATCCTTTTAAGGGGGGAAAAAGATTGCCTGTTTTCAAATTTAATGCGATTTTAATTGTGTCTGGTTGACGGATGACTGGTGGTCGGTCAGGTGGCCGTCCGCTCACTTAATTCAGCATGGCATCGGTCGAGAAACCCGATCCGACCACTGAGACGCTCCCGTTGGCTTGCCTCGTCTCTACCTAATGGCCAACACCGCGCCTGACAAATTCAATGAGACAGCCTTCGTTTTGTTGGCATCTGATTTCACATTAGCATTTGGGAAAAATAAGTCAACACGCGCTGCTGTAACGGGGTTTCCGATTGCACGTTGTGATAATCTCGTTATAACGACGCTTCTCGTTATTGCCGATTGAATTTTTCCAAATAACGTTTTCTTCTCGACATCCCCTTCCATCCCTGCACTCTCGTCTTGTATGCTGCCTCGATGTTATCCTGTGAGATTTAAGGTCTAATTTCGAGTGCATGTGACGTGCTGTGTTGACGTCATAAAAATTGACGGTTATTTGATTTGATCAAAGTAACGGTTGCGGTTGTCACCAATACAAGTCTCACTTAATATTGCATAATATGAGGATGAGTTTAGAATTTTGGTGAACAACTTTTCAATGTTAACGAATTTTTATTTTTAGACTAATTTAATAATAAGTTTTATAGAAAAAAAATTAAGAAGAAAATTTTTTTTAAAAAATTAAAAACCCAGTATTTTACTGTTTGAAAACTAAGAATAATGGATGTTTTTACCAAATTGAATCTTCGTGCAACCGTAGTAAATCAACCTCGCTAGAAAAGGTGAAATATCAGAATGAAAAAGAAATAAAGATGTTCAGCAAACCATGAACCATCCCCAGATCCAAACTTGCGTACACTGCAGTGTTCCCATTGAGCGCAGCTAGCTTAAAACCACCAACGCAGTGCATCCAGGGTAACCGTGAGAAAGCAAAACAGTCTTGGATTTTACTGTCACTAATATCGTGCAAGGTCGGTTAGTGGGAGGTGAAAGACGAACGGAATAACAATATTAAAAATCTTTAAATGAAACAAAATAAGAATAAATTTAATAAAATTTATTTAATATTACTTTTTAGAAATTTCCAATTCTACTGCTGTTTGATTTTTTAAAACTATTTTTTATTTTGCATAATCAAGTAACAAATTAATTGATATCGATAGAATGAAATAGAATCTCACACGTAAAAATCAAACGTGATTAAATATAATTAATATTGGGTAATTGTTAACTCTTGAGAGACGAGAGTCTTTAAGACAAAGTTTTGCCGTCTGCCTTTCCCCACTTAGCTAAGGTCAATCAAAGAACACCTTGTTAAAAGTGGTGGATGGGTGCGAGCAAGAGAGGATGTATAATTGAGTTATCAACGTCCTTCTTGAGTCAGGTGTAGGCACAATTAAATTACCCCTTTACTCTTGGTCCCTTCTTCCTTCCTCTACCTCCCATTAATGAGTTGCTAGGCCTATTTGATTCAATAAAAACAAGTGGTTTGCCCTTTGGTTTGTTTTTGTCACGCGGTTTCCATGGTGATGCCAATTACTTTGAAGATTTTTCCCTCTTTTTCTAAATCCCGGCTTAAATCTTGAATTCGCTATACGGAGGTTGAGAATGCAAACAGTGCCCGAGGGATGCTGTCATCGCCTTGGTAACGTAATTCATATTTTTCCTTTTTTATTTTGTCGATTGCGCTTTTGTTTTGACGTTTGTCGAGTGCTTTATTTTCACTACGACCACTTTATCCGTTCCGTTTCCATAGCAACATCGTCCATTGTCCGTTTTGACCATCGGCAAAGGGGAAAGTGGAGCAAAACAGCGGAAAACGGTGGTCATCACGTCTCGCGTTCATCCTGGTGAGACGCCAGCATCTTATGTAGTGCAAGGTGATGATCGACTTTGGAAATGACATGTTATACTGTAGGTGCATGGGAGATTGCTTTTTCCTTTTTCTTCTTGCAATTCAAATCTTTTTTTTTTATCTTGACGGTAATTTTGATGATTTATTAAAGTGGAGTTGTTCACATTTAGTTGAATTTATATTTCGGTATTTTTATTTTTAAAAAAAATTCTTTAAAAATTCTTTAAAGCGATAGCTTTCATGCAGTTACTGTTATTAATTTATATGCGGTTAACAACACTCGAATGGTGTTTTTTTTTCTTTCTCATATAGGACTTGTTGATTATTTGGTGAGTGAAGATGCTGTGGCACAAGTACTGCGAGATTACGTGACTTTCAAGATCGTTCCTATGCTTAATCCTGACGGAGTTTTTCTCGGAAATTATAGGTTAGTAAATTACATATATTTCATTTTATAACATATCATAAACTTTAGTTGAATATTTTTTAGAACAGTAGTACTTTAGAATTTTCTTGAAATTGAATTCCACATTTCAGTGAGGCAAGCCTTACCAATAATACGCAGAAACAAATATATGAGAAAATTTAATTTAGAATCTTGTTTACATAGAAAGATTTGTTGGTGTGCACACATTGCTAATAATGTGACGGCAGCGTAGAATGAAGTTAACTTTAAGTTAGCACACAGCATTAAGGCCGAATGTGATCTTTTCCATGAATCTCGTCTTTAGAGGAGACTGTCGGTACAATGTTGACACGCAAAGTGCACATTTTGAAAAATTTAGTCTGGAGAACGACCTTGGAATCCTCAGGAGTATTTTTATTTTTTTAAAGCAAAAGGTTAAACCTTTCCGGATTAAGTTTCGCTCAAAATTATAAAGTAAAAAATTAAATTAAAATTCATGGACTTGATTTAAATTCTTTCTCTTTCACAAATAGATAAAGACGTAACAGCCTAAGTTTACAACTTTGTTTCGAACTAAAATTAATGTGTTAATTAATTAATTTGTTAATAAGGTTCTCAGACCGTAGTAAAATTATTCACTCATTTTTATAATTAAATACTTAAACGTACGTATGAGATAAGAATGTATTTTTGTAATCACGTTTGATTATCTCTATTGAATTTTTAAATAGAAAAACGTTAAGTTACTCTCCGAATTTGTATTGCGATTAATCGTGCTTTCGGATGTAAGAATGTGAGCTCTTGACGCACAGAACATGGGCTATCGATGTTTCATGTTCTTAAGAAATTTGATTCTGTGGGGTTTATTTTCTTGGAAAAGGAACTCGACAGAAAAGAATGTAAAAATATTGCATCGAAGGAAAAATGCAAGTACTCTCAACAGATTCATATTACTTTGAAAATTTGGAGTTCTACTTAATAATAACGCTTCTATAATTAAACTACAATATGTCCAAAATGTCTGCTTCTCCTCAAATATTTCTTGTATATTGAGGAAAATAGTTGAGGAGAACCAGATTTTTTAGATGCGCTACATAGTTTTACTTATTTTTAATAAAGAAACGGTGCAGGAAATTTTGGACATTTTTAAAGCTGATTTAAACGGCTTGAAAATATACTTTAATGTTCTTAGTTTTTATCTTTGTAATTTTATGCTCAAACGAGTCTTAATGTAATCTTGTCAAACTGCCCATGAGAAAAATAAAGATTTAGCTCATAATGTCACGTTTATAAAAATAATTGCTCCACGACCTCAGCGTTAGATCCACTTGACAGTTTTATTTGTAACATATTAATTTAATTTAATTTTAATTTGCAACAATGACATTATGCTTAAGGGTTGCCACCTCTCTGGTTATAGTCCGGGGGCTCTGGTTTTTACTGCCATGGTTTCCGGTTATTGTAATCAATAGCCAAATACATTGCTCAATTATCATATTGTACCGTATTTTATTTTTATTTGGGGAAGGGATTGTAGCAATGATTTACTGTAAATCACCCGAGGAAATTTAGAGAGGTGATGAACTCAAATTAAAGAGAAGGTGCTAAGTAATCTCCAGATTTTGCCATTTCAAAAGGTGGCAACCTTGGTACTTAATAAAATCTGTAACAAAAGCTCGATTGGCCAATGTTGCATAATCTGCTTTGTGCTGCATCAGAATTTAATTGCACTCAATCTTTTAAACCTAGAACATTGCACAGGTGTTCAAAAAGTTTAGTCCTCCTCAACTCTATATTTTTAAATTAAGTTAATTTAAAAAATGACCAAATTTTCACACACCATTCCTTTAAAAACGATACTATTAAAAGAAGTTCTACTGATTTGGTACTCATAAGTCATTCTGGAAACTTCTTGGTTTCAATAGGACCTCTGCTAATTAGAAACGTTGATGTGGCCATTGTGAAAGTATGAGATTCCTCGAGTGTTGTTGTTTGTAATTCGTGCGTTGTCATTTCCTTTAGCTGCTGGCTTTTAATAAGAGCGCTCTTTTACGTTTGCTTGTGCTGGCTGCGTGCCAACTAGGACTCCTGTGGGAAAGTTAGTGAAAAACAAAAGCGTCAAAAGGAATCGTATTTCCTTATCTTGCCACGGGAGCAAAATACGGCGCATGGGCGACGCATTATGAACGGCGTTTAATACTCAATTTCACCACCAGGGCATCCAATGCAAATGAGTTTGGCCACTTCTGGTAGTGGAAGATAAGAAAATGGATGGAAAAGAGAGGGAGGGAGGGAACCCTTTACTGCCCCTTACTCTTTTTTAGCTATTTTTTTTTCTTTATGGGAGTTAAAACCTTGTTACAACGAATTCAAGTAGGCTTAATTTTCAATCGATGTAGCCTCGGTTCGTTACCGACGTTGGATTGCCACAAACGTGACCGATGTGTTGACCAATTGTATTCCTTGAATGCTCAAATAAGGACTGCAATCATTGCAGAAACAACTTTAAAGTTTTTCCCTCTTTTCTTGTCAAGTTAAAATTGAGTTAAATAAATTTCTACTTTATTTTATTAATTACAGAACTTCTATGATGGGTTTTGATTTAAATCGCAGTTGGTCAGATGCAAATCCATGGGCTCATCCTACACTCTATGCAACTAAAAACCTCATTCGTCAACTTAATGCAGACAATGTAATTGTTAATTTTTAATTCAATATAATAAACCTTAAGAAAAATCAGATTTACAAAAATTTACAATTTTTATAAATCTGATTTTTCTCGCAGTGCTTTTAATAGGATAATAAATTTTAATAAATTTTGCAATATTCTTTTTCTTTAATGCTTTATAGGCTGTGGATTTAGACTTCTTCATTGATATTCACGCTCACTCGAGTCTAAAAGGCAGTTTCGTATACGGTAATCAGTATGATGATGTGTACAGAGCAGAGAGACATTCACTCTTTCCTAAACTATTGGGTCAAGTTGCTGAAGATTTCAATCCTGCGGCGTCGATTTACAACCGGGATCCGAATAAAAACGGAACGGCACGAAGGTAAAAATCCAAAAGAAAGGCAGTGTAGGAGAAAAAAAAAGCGTTGGAAGAAAAAAAAAGTCGTCGATTAGAAAAAGCGAGGTGTAAAATGATGAGGCAGCAAATGGTACGAATTTGATATTCATTTAAAGCTGCAGTCTCGGTGGACGTTGTTGTAACGAGGTCAACGGAAGGAATGGCAACGGAGAAGGGTGGGATGGGAAATGGCAATGCAGTTTCCATAGCAACCACCCCAGGGTATTGTTGCGTATTCCAGTGGCGTGCCTGTGCAGTTTGATTGTTCCATTGGACGAGAGAAAAAAAAGCGCTGAGTAATTTCCAGCTCGTGGGTCAGGGATGAAGGAAAAAATGCACATGCGCAGATGTGTTAAGGGACTCTGGCATCTTTCAAAAGCCAGGCGGTTTTGGTGCCGGTACAAGTTAAATAAGTTTACGGTTTTCTTTGATATTATTTATCTTATTTGGATAAGAGTATGCTAACGCTAGTCATATTTACTGGAGAAACGTGGAATGCAATTGTAAAATCCTATTTGCAAAAGGGGTTTATTTAAAGTTCTTGTAATGTTTTACCAAGGTGGTTGGAAATCGATATTATTGGTTTAAAATCGTGAATGATTGAAACGATTTTGTTTCTGAATATCGATTTGCAGTTAATGCAGGAGTTCAGTATATACAGTTGTTGCTCGGTTGAATTTATTTTTCTTTCAAATGAAATTTTTTTATTGAAAATGTAAAATGCAGATGCTCTTGGGAATGAAAAGCAACGTCACCAAAATTAGGAACGTTTTTCAGAACTCCAAAAGATCGGCGATTTCACTGAAATTTTTATGAAATTAGAAAAAACTCAAGTTGCAGACTTGCAATTCGTGTTGCAAGTGTTGCTAGTGAACTTATTCGGACTCTTGTGGCAAAATTCTGTAATTTTTACTTGCGAGGCATTTTAAGTTAACGTCAAATGAAAATTGATAAAATTTCCGTTTTCACTTTTTGAAAAAGTTGTATAATTTAGAATGCGCATCGGAAATCGACCAAAAAAAAAGAAGAGGAAATACTACGACTCTAAACCGAGTTACAACTTACAAGCAACTGAATTGAATATACAATTTTTCATCACTTGCAGTTCGGATTGACGTACTTGTTGTCATGTAAACATAAGTTGACGTCATTGGAGAATAGCATAACGTTGATAAAGATAGAGTTGCCATCAATTGGGAAGGGGGCGGAGGAAATACATCCGTTTAATTTTTTTTTTTAATTTAAAAAAATTGTTATTTCACTGTTAGCTTTTATGCCTAACGTGAAATATAATTATTATATGGAATATCTTTGCGCACAGCAATAATCAATAATTTTTTTTCTTGATTTACGTATCAAGAGTCAATAGTGGACTATCCAGTTCTTACTGGATTTCTGTTGATTTTGATTAAAAAAATGTAAGCATTGCAAAGGCAAGGAAGCATTAGATGTGATGAAAAGGCAAATAACAGAGTTAATAACCATCGTTAAATTACGATTCAGCGTCAGCGTATATCGATTTAGATATTTCTTTGTTACGAGTAAGCTTTGTCTGACAATAGTAAGACAATGGCTTGGCGGGGGGAAATGGAAAGGGGGAAAATGGCAGTGTTTTGAAATTTCCAATCGACTAGTTTCCGAGAGAATGTTGTCTCAATAATTCATTCATGCAATTCAAACAAGTTAATGCCTGCCCTTGCTCATTTTCCATTTCATTTGCTGAAGTCTTAGCAACTGTTGCCATGGAAACCGAGACGGGTTTGGGAAGAGAAAGAGAGAAAACAAAAGTCAAACATCGCCATTTAGGTCGGTCGAATCGAGTGAACCGCGGATGAAGGTGGAGCTCCACCAGGACCCATTGCGCGCGTGACTTCATCACGGAAACTGCGGTTACCATAGAAACGGTTCTTATCAATGGCCCATAGGGGAAAACTGGCGTGGACACGTTGCGTCTCTCTAATTCCAAAATGGATCTCTGACCAGGGATATGTGATGGGATGTCCACTCTCGCACACCGGAAATGGATGGAGCGCGTGCGCACCAGCATGCATAATGCCAGCGTTTTTGATGCTCAGAGTGTACTAGCTTGTCACAATGCTTACATCACCGTTGTGGTCATGCGTTATGCGGAAAAGCGTGCGCATGCATCAGTGTGGAAATAAGTGTTGGCGTTCTGATTCTCTTATTATGAAATTGCTTTAAAGGGCATGGAGATTTCCATATCAGTATTTTCGCATCTTCATTGTTTAGCATTAAAAAATTGTATTTGTTTACATCAAATATACGTTGTTTTTTTTCTTTTTTTTAAAGATATTTCGCCAGTCTGCTGAAAGATAAAGCCAACTGTTACACTCTGGAAGTTTCCTTTTTCGGTTATCATCCTAAAAACGGAAGCGATGCAACTTTGTTAGTGCCTTACACGGATGACGGATGTATCCTTTTTGCGGTTGCGAGACAGCTTAACAAAAATGGTTGCCGAAAGTTCCTCAACAGAAAGCAGACAAGAGATTGGGCCGGAATTTAGCACGTGCCTTTTTCGAGTACTACACCGTATCCAATCACATTCCCGCAGTTGTTAGTGCAGCAGTGACGTCAGCGCACGGTGGTAAATCGCGTGACAGAAGCCGAGTAAATGCGGCTAGAAGAGGAAAAGGCGGGAAAAGCGTTTCCGCTAGTGGCAGTAGTTCGGTAGGGTTTAAATTTTAAAATGTAAATTTTTAAATTACTTTAATGAAAACTTATCGAGACAAACTTATTTTGCACCAGAGATGTAAAAATACGACTTATTTTATTTTCGGTAAAAAAGAATAAATCATAATTTTTAACACAATTTTTGAATCACGTCGAAACTTCCGGTTCCCATTCCGACGACTTTTCCTACGACCAGCTGTGCTGATGGAGACTTTAGTGTGTCTTTACTGTCTGCAATATCAAAGGTAAGGATGCAATTAGTAACGAAATAAGCTAGTTAAGTCATTAATTGGCGAGCTTGACTGCTTAAATGTTTCAAAAGATTTTGTTGACTCGCAATTGAAAATTTTCACATTTCGCCGTAATGGAGCCGACTAAATTAGAGAAACTCGAAACGAAGTGTCTTTTTCCTTTTTTGTAACTACCAATTTAGTCAATATACAAAATTGAATTCTTCTTTTCTGAAGGAAAAAAGAAAAAAAAGTATTTTTGACATTACCTTGAAGCGTTGCTGTTTGAAGAAAATGCATAGTCGTCTCGAAACTCATCTGCTGCAAAGGAGATGTGCTAGTTTGCATCGCAAAACGATTCAAACCAGCGTAGGTGCCATCAAAGGTCATGTAATCGGCAATGAGCAATAGATGGCGCGGATCGACTTGAATTCCATACACACCAAACACGTCTTGGATTTCCTGAAGGAAAAGAAGAAAAAAATAACGACATCAGAAAATGTAGCGAATGACAATCGCCAACATGTGCCGATAGCTAAAGAAATTCGTGTGATGGGTCCTTTGGGAGCTGTCATGCGACCTTCGAATTTCCGCGCCCACAACACAGCGATGGATTTTTTTTATCCAAGAACACTCGCACTACCCCTTCTTTCCGTGGCACTTAAAACAAGCTTAAAGTCAAGTTCAAACTGCGCACTTGAATGGGTGGCAAATGGCACACTTCAATTACCCAAGATCAATGTGGGCGTTCATATTAGTATGCGCTGTGCCTTAAGCAATGGTGCGTGCGCAAACCCATTCCTTCCATGTTTATTGATGAAGGAAAAGTCGAAATTAATTCGGCATGACGACTTCCTACACGACCGCAATGCCCGGTCAAATTATACTCGAGAAGTGTAGAAATCAGAAAAAAAGTACATGTGCTGCAGTGACGCTCGACCAAAAGCTTGCAGGCGGTGCTTTTCCAGCCAAAGGGGTTCTGCTCCCCCCACATTCCACCCCAAAAGCCTCGATACAACGTAATGTGCTTGTAAATCGTTCAAAAAGCTTGATCCATATTTGATTTATCGTCTTTTCGTGACAAGAAACAGAAGTGGCAACATCGGAAAGAAAAACGCAATAAACTAATCCCAAAGTGACAAATAAAATTCCTGTATTTCTGGCTTTCTTAGTCAAGGCCAGCGTCTTCCGAGCTGCGTCTGCGCAATATTAAAAACAGAGCCACAAGTCGGAGCCAGCCGGCGACGCATGCATGCATTCTTTTCGCCTGTTACCATGGAAATGATCGGCGAGTTTGGTTTTCTTTAGTTTTGGGCAAGAAAAATAACAGTTTGGTTGCAAAAGGTCAGAGAGCGATGCTGGGTTTTCGAACGTGCGAAGATGTACAGTGAAATGTCAAATAAAATTGTTGTAAAAATAATGGCGAGAGAAAATGGCGAATTCGACTGGGATTAATGCGCATAAATTAGACGTAGCCAACATTTTTATAAATGAAAAATGGCTTCCTGCGGGTAATTGGAGAAGAAATCGGCACCCTTAATACAACAACTCGGCGCTGCGAAGCTGAACCGGGGCGCGGATAATCACCGTTGACGCCCCCACTTCAAATATCGACCCGCGAAAATGATCCAAATTCCAAAGCGCTTGTGGTAGGAAGGGAGGTGAGAAAAGGAAAAATGAGCAGTAGCATTGAGCAAAATTTTTTTATTCCAACCAAAGGCTTGTGCGCCAACCCAGCCAGAAAGGGAATTTGCTCTGCTTTTGCACCGAACCGAGCACAACTGAACTTGCCAAGGAGACGTCGTTGCCAGGCAACAACATCCTTTCAACTTTCTTTCTACCCTTACCAGCAGAGGTCGCAAAAAGACAGCACATTGGAAAATACCAAGGCACAAAACACGAGGTCGAGGGTTCTTCAAATGATGCACAAGGTCCATTTAACCTTCTTTAACGTTACCCACAAGAAAAAACTCAACGCCCGATTTTTTTCCAACTAAAACTTACGTTCCAAATTGAGTTTCCGAATGCGAATGGAAAAAATTAAACCTGACAAAGTAAACATCTTGAAAAGCAAGATGGCCACTACACTCGAAGGCGATTTCAGTTGCCTTTACTTACGACTGTTTTACTAGGCCATAAAAAGAGAAACTAACTACGACCACCAACCGCTGAGCAGCCAGCTTCGGCGGCTGAGGGGTTAGCATAGTTGCTTTTCAGCTCAGGGGTCGGGGGTACACTCTCAGCAGAGAATAGCGAGATTTTTTTATGAGTGGAAATATCTGAAGGGATAGCTTTCCTTCGGAGGAAGTAAAGCTGGCAGATAGTTATTCTGGTAAGCTAAATTTCTTTCAAAGGTGACTTGGCTCCTCCTTAAACTAAGATGTAAGCCTATAAAAGTACTCGTGCCTCATCATAATGAACGTGATTAAAGCAAAAAACTTTATAAAAATACCCTTCAGTCTCTAAACTTCTTTACTGTTGGTTGATTGTAATTATTGTAACATATAAATTCCAATGTTAATTATAAATCTGACTTAATTGTAAGTTAATTTATAAGTTATAAGACGTAAGTTTTGTTTTCCGCAAACTCTAATACGAATTCTGCTCATTTTATATTTGATTTATAAGAAAATCTTATTGCGATGTTCCTGATACGAATGACGGATTAAAGGAGGGAATATTCTAATACTTTGTTTTTCTTGTTGTCTCACATTGTCCAGCGGAATATCAGTCTTAATATTTTTTTCCTTAAAAGGTAAAATATACAATATCGACTTCTGTTTAAACATTCCCTTATGATAAATGACCTTCCTTTTCAAACCAAGTTTTCATTTTGGTTGGTTGGTCCCCTAGAAACTAAGAGCGTACGAAATGGATTTAAAGAAAAAAGAGGAAAAAATCGTTTCTTTTCATCTATCAAGATAATCCCAAAAATGTCAATTTACAGACTAATGAAAGATTTTTGTCGCCTCTTTTTGAGGCTCAATTATATTGAAGAGAAGTCCTCAAAATGACAGGCAAATAGAAAATCCGATATAAAGGGCTTTTGCATTATTCAGTGCATTCAACTTATTTTGAGACGAGTGAGAACTAAAAGGAGAAGAAGAAAAAAAAGAGTAAAACAAATTCCAGTTGTAGGGATGTGTTGCTAGGCAACACAATCACTATGTCTTAAATTCTCGTTCTTCTTCGGTAAAAAAGAACAAATTGTCTTGTTGGGTGCTATCACCCCAAAGTTTTGTTGCAAACAGACACTGTTTTGGATTTGATTACACAGCAGCCATTTTGTGGCACGTGATTTGGTAACGCGATTAAGTGGCCAATTTGGATGTAGAAACATCTGATCCTTGGATTAGTAAATTCCACTCGAGGAAAAGGAGGGGAGAAGAAATCACACTGAAATTTGTACATTTGTAAGTTTCTCTTTGCCAGTAAAAGTCACGTGGTCGACTTAGCTGTCTGAACATCAGCTTAAATTTTGATATTTTTTTATGGGAACTAGGAGCTACAAATCATGGAATGCTAGGAGAGCAGTCGAAGGAAAAGAAGGGAGAGAAAAAAGATTCAACAAATTGGGTACGATTTCTCTAACTTGATGTACGGGTTGCCAAGCAACGGAGGCCCTGATGTATCAACACTAGGAGAGACGCAGCTGCAGCAAATCTGGTGACTTAGTGGCGTGGGCGGATGGGGTTAACTGATATTAATAAAAGCAAAGGATTGGCAAAGCGCTTGAATTATGCTCAACGTGTGCTGACTGCGCTTACCTTGCAATAAATTGACAGCTTGCGGCTGGCAAACGCAGGCGTCGAACGCCGCGTTCCACTGACAGTTCTCCCTTCCCTTCACCTCGATCCGCTCGACCGGTTATCACGCTCGTAATTTACATGTGGATAAAAGATACACTCGACTTGCTCGCGGTCAACCAGACTTGCAGATTTCAGTCGCGTAGTCTCGTGTTCGATTTATCAGAGAAGCTCACTAATTTGCTTCCAGTCTCTTACGAGAGATAATGGTTACTGAATTCTCATCAAATTACTGCACACTTGTTATTCATAAACCATTTAAAATCTTTCTGTCAACATCAATTTCTCAAACAAATTACAAACCGCTAACTTGATAACTCTAACTTGATAACTCGAACCATTTTCATCCACTGCAAAAACAAAATCGGATTTACAAAATTTTACAATAATTAAATTTGTTGTAAAACCCATACACATTACACAGTTTATAATTAATTTAATTGTAAATTTTTGCAAATCTGATTTTTTTTGCAGTGATTGTTGTCAAATCTTTTATAAAAGCCAGAAAGAATCGGCCAGACTTCCTAAACATGTCTATTACTATCAATTATCCACTTTTATGAGTCTTTGACCACGATATAACGAAACGCTCATTCAATTGACCATTCATTTAATTACATAATGTAGCCTAACAACAAATTATCAAAACAGCAGTTAGGAATATTCACAATGCCCGGTTTACCAAATATTTTGTGTAATTCACGAAATGAAAGGTTACTTATATTACAATATATCGCAGCAATGCCTGGAGGGCAGTGCAAGAACAGAAAGAACGATACATCATAGTTATGGCCAAACAACCAACTCGTAATCAGTTACTTGGAGCACAACCATAAACAAAAGATAAAGATAACCGATTTGTGGATGAAAAAATCGAGGAGGGATTATTAAAAGGAAAAAAATGCAAAAAAGTCGGTTAATCGTGATTAATGCCGAACATGAAATCAGTGACCAATTGGTCTGCGTATTATTGCGACTCTCTGCTTCATTGTAATTTATAGCTCTATTTTTCCTTCCATTTTATTCGGGGGGAATGTTTTTTAAGCGAAGAATGATGGCAGTCGGGGTTGATGGAATATGAACGGGGAAAAAATTTATGCCCTCGAAAGAAGAGGAGAAAAACTATTTTTTTCCTCTTTTTTTTTTACAAAAACCCGATGCTGGAAAATGAAATGCCACAAATTATTTTTCCTTGCATTTTTCTCAACACCAACCCCAAGTTGGAAATGGGGGCAATCGTGTCACCACTTGCGAACTGTGGATTACGATACCGACCAGCACCCTCCAGCGCGATAATTCAAACGACTAATGAATAATTGATTGAGTGGCTGATCATAAATCAGGTGATCAAAGTGTCAACTCTGCCGATAAATCAACGCACCGACGAACACGAAGGTGGGAGGGAGGGATGTTGAAGAGACGCATCTCACGTCAACGAGGAAATTGGTTAAAGATCAACTTGCAAAGGGGAAAGAAATCAATCAGTATAAACCCGCACCAATTTGCAATTATACTGAAAGGAGATAATAAAAGTAAAAAAAGCGAAAATTGTTTAACCTTGACGATGACTCTTCTGGCTGCTTCAATGCCGTACGACCTAGCGACTAAATGTATGTTATTGCAGTACAATCGGTTTACGTCGAATACGTTGTCAAACTCAAACATTTTCTACAAGAAAAAACACAAACATTTAAATGATTGAATGTTTTTAAGGAAATGACGAATTTCTTACTTGAATATTAACTCCATCAGTTTTAATGAATATTTCGTCCTTGACTTTACGAAGTACGGCACGGCGAATGGAGGGAATCGCATAAATTACAGCTTTTTGACATTGTTCTTGCAGCAAAGACATTATATCCACCTTGCTAGCATCCAACTCAAACTAAAATTTTAAAATCAAGATATTAAAATGCATCTATGTAAAAAATACGGTGTAATTACCCGGAGTGATAATTCGCACCATTCTCCTTTCTTTGTGTCAAAATCATATTCAGCAACACAACCATGTAAGCCAATCACGCGCTAAAAAGAAAACGAAGATAAAAACACAATTTTATCAAAACAATTTCTAAATAAATATCTTACATCAACTCTTTCCATTTTGTCTTTGCTTGTAACTTTCACTGTATATTCGACATTCTCTTCTTTAGATCCTTCTCCTTCTCCGTCATTGTTTGCAGTTTCCTGCAAATTCTCCTTTATAGTAGTAGATAACTCTACATCCATTTCGTCTTCTTCTTCTTCATCTTCTTTCACGATCTCGTCTTCATCCTCTTTCTCCTCGTAAGCAGCATCGTCACCACATTGCTTTTTAGATCTTGCAGCAGCTGATTCCTCATCAATTTCATCTCCACTCTCATCACCTTCATTGTTTTCCTCATCATGACCTTCGTCTTCATTTCCACCTTCTTCTCTTAAACTTTCAGTTGCAATTAAACTGTTGAAATTCAAATTTAATATTAAAAGTAAATCATCGTTATTCTCCTTAAATGTACTTACTCCGATTCAACTACTGAACGAGCCTTCTTCTTTAGAGCTTTTAAGAAATGTTTCACGAACACATTCTCAAAGTAGTGTAATACCTTTGCGGGTGTTGTGTGATAAAAATGTCGGTACTGTTTGTACCGAAGAAATTTAAAATGTATTTTATAAATCCGGCAACGTCTAATAAGAGGAAGAAAAAAAAAAACAATTTTTGATCAACAGCAAAGAAGAAACTAACTTTATCTCTTACCTATCACATTCAATGTGTATAACGTCGTCTAGACTTATTTTGTCTATCACGTGATTTAAATGAACTTCCCCAAACAGCAATTTCGTTTCTTCTATTTTATCTTCAGCTGACTTCAAAAACGGTATTTCCATACTGGGGGTTGCTATTTCAGCACTTGCGCTCATTAGAATTTCTCTCATTCGAGGAATACCCAAGGTTACGTTCATGTCACCACGTCCAGCAAAGTGAAAGGTATTGAGCGTCATTTGGGTGGACGGCTCACCAACAGACTAAAATAATAAATAATAATGCGTATGAAAACAAATTGTTCATTCATTTAATTTAATTCACTCACTTGAGCAGCAAGTAGACCGACTGCTTCTCCAGGATCACATACGGAACGAATAGCTTTCAAATTCATGGTATCTTTGAAAATACTCGGCGTAATAGTCGATGAGTTGCTAGCCGAATAGTTGCTTGGAAGAGAATCTTGATAATTCTCAATTAATTCGTCAAGTTGTTCAACTAAAGCTCCAAAATGGCTGCCAGGACTTAACTTAGAAACTACTGGATCTGGGCATTTGGAAGTCTTTTTAATAAACCTAACACCAATCATAAAATAATTATTGAAAACTATTTTTAAACTATTTTTTTTTCCTACTTACTTCTGTTTTTCTACTTCATCCAAGTTTTCCCACATTTCTACTAATTCTTCCTTATCATTATCTTGATATTTCTTCGAAAAACACTGGAAAGGCGACTTTCTTGATCGCAACTCATTGCCGTGCTTCTTATTCCATTTTTTAATCTGAAGTTAAAGGTAAAAAAATCTTTAGCTACAGTTAATTATTCATTTAGTATATCTTACAGATTTCTTCATAGACACTATTTCATCTTCGTTGGTATATTTTTTAAGTTTTTCTATATCTTTCTTATTATAAATAGCACCGTAATTTTTAAGTAAAAACGGTAATTGTTGTGACTGCAGAAATGTTGATTTTTGAATATCTAAGCCATCTTCCCCATATAAAAACTGAAATAAATTGCAAAATTAACCATAAAATAAATTTAAAGAATTTGTAGAAAGAATTTTTACCTGAATAACACTTCCGTCGCAATCCCTCACTGTTAAATCATATCTGATTCTCAACGATTCCAAATGTTTAATAAGACATCGTTGTAAATACCCACTGCGACTTGTTTTTACAGCAGTATCAACTAAACCCTGTAAAAATAATTTTTTTACAAACATAGTAACAATATACGCCAAAGCCTTTAATTACTTCTCGTCCAGCCATGCAATGGAAGAAATATTCTTGAGGTTCAATTCCAGTGGCAAAACGACCCGCAACATATCCTCCCGCTTTTGGTGTAACATCGTAACACTTAAAAGATGGCAGAGGACGACCACTTGACATGGGAGCTGGTCGTCGCCCTTCGAGCTCAATCTGACCAAGGGAACAAGAAATTTGCATCATATTCACTGATGATCCTTTTGCACCACTCGACACCATAAGCTGTAAATTATTCTCAGGAAATTTTTTCAATAGTCCGTTTGGCATTATAATGCTATAAAGGTATAAAATAAAAGTTAAATTATGTACTGTAACCAAATGACAAGTGAAATTTTAAATTTACTTGCTAATTTGATTGCTTAGTTCATCTGTTTTAGATTTCATCTCCATGTCAAGTGCCTTCATATGTATGTCGTCCAAATTGAAGTGGGCAGATTCCATTTTGTCATGAATCTCCATTTCGTCCTCGACGTCTCTTACTAAAAGCGCCTTTGCAGCAACTTCATTGCCCACTTTTGTTGACTTGTTAATTGCTTTTTCCCGTTTCCTGTCAGCCTGGATTAAAATTATAATTACTTTTATAAAATTCAGTTGATATATTAGAGAGTTTGTGGAAAACAAAACTTATGCCTTATAACTTATAAATTCCATGTTAATTATAAATCTGACTTACATTTAACATGGAATTTCTAAGTTATAAGACATAAGTTTTGTTCTCCACGAACTCTCTAATGCTGTTCTTACTTTTCTGTCACTCATAATGTCGATTGCACCTAATGAAAAACCAATGTTCTGAATAAAAGAAGTAAACAGTCGACCCAAAGCAGATAAAAATTCGCTGGAAACAACTCCGCCATATAACTGAAAATATAAATTTAAAATTTCGTTAATAAAATGAAATTTTTAGAAAATATATATATTAATAATACCTCGTAACAGCAGTGAACTAAACCATAAGGCGTTGGTCCGTAATGAGCTTTATCCATTACACCACACAGTAATTCACCATCATGAATTACAAATTCACTTTCGCTCATTTTGGGTTCTTCAATTTTACCACCCACTGTCCATGGTCTTGGTGGACTTTTTTGCCAACTCTAGAAATTTAGAAATTATAATATCAAAAAAAATTCCAATTTTAAAAAATTGTTCTTCGAACCTTAGCTGCAATTTTTGTAACACCTTCAAGCGTTATTAAGGGTTTTCCAGCAGGTATTAAGTTGATTAATACTGTCGATATAATCTGCTTCCCAGACCATAATGCACATGGTTTCCAAATAGCAGGTGGAAGTGTTTTGATTGCCCCACGAAAAAAAGGGATAGCTCTATACACAAGCTGCAAATACTGGTCTCTGGAAAATTAGCAAAAATTAAAGCATACTTACGAAATAATTTATAAATTTTTTTTATTTATCTACTAACCTACGAAAAAATCTCCCTCGAACGGTCATAAGCACTCCAGCAATCATGTGATCCTGAATTAAACCCCCTAATGGTGTACCATCCTTAGGAACCAAATATTGGTTAGTCACATTCGCTATAAAAAAAATAAAATTAATATCACTACTTATTATTACTCCTAATTACCTACCAATCATTTTAGCTTCTGCTCTCGCTATTTGAGTCTGAGGTAAATGAATGTTCATTTCGTCACCATCAAAATCGGCGTTATAAGTTTTGCAATTGGAATAATGTAAACGTAAGGTTTTTTCACCTCGTAAAATCCGAGCTTTATGTGCCATAATACTCGGTTTATGCAAAGTAGGTTGTCGGTTGACTAAAAGCATATCTCCGTTAATTACGTGTCTGTAAACCTAAATCACAGAACAAATTAATTCTCGTATTTTTTTTATATTTTTAAATTTCTCTACCCATTTGCAATCCTTCATATCTTGGTCAACAGCAGGTGTAAGTAATTGTTTAGCAATTGCCTCTCTTTTCAGTTCACTCGGGCCCAATCGAAATCGAGTGCCATCGGGATTTTGAACCATCGCCGCTCTAATTAGTGAAAAATAAAGTACAAATTATTATTTACTTTCAAAAAAACTATTGATTTTACTATAATTTCTAACCCAGGATAAACATTAGGACCGTTGATGACAGCTTTACGTAATTCATCTACATTCCAAGGTGTTACTGCTTCAGGAAATATTAAATTTATGGCAATAATTTCGGGAATTCCTATTTCGTCAATGCTTATATTAGGATCAGGTGAAATAACCGAACGAGCTGCATAATTGACTCGTTTCCCCATCATATTTTGGCGGAATAAACCTTCTTTTTTCTCTATCACCTAAAATAGATAATCATTAATACAAGAATATTTTTTAAAATAGTTGTTTAAATTTCATACCTGTTTTACTCCTACAATTGTTCTATCAGTTGACTTAGCAGACACATTGTTATCAAGAACTGCATTGACTTGATTTTGAAGATTCTCCCAAGCGCTTTGTAATTTTTCAGTTTTACTATTTCCGTTAATTTTTTTCAGAGCTCTCTGACGATAAAAATCAAATTATTTTATTTGTACAACAACGAACGAGATACCATACTTTGACATCGTCGTCTTCAAGAATAGCATCATCTTCTCCCGATTTCACTTGACTTAAAAGATGTCGAATGATAATGCAGGATTGAACAACTCGCGATAAGTTTAAACTTTGAGGATTTTCGAATTTTTGATCACCAACTCGATTTAACTGAAAGTTAAATAATTAATTTTAATTCTTTTGTTTTTAAGTTTTACAACTTACGGGCCGGAACTTAGGTGGAGGTACAGGAATCACGCTCTTAATAAAAATGTCACAGGGTGATGACAGACATTTTAAAGCGGGGAAAAGATAGACCAAGATCGAATTTTCATTCTCCCAAATTTTCGACAAATGCTTGATCACTTCTTCTGGAGTCAAACTAGTTTGGCCAAACAACATTTCTTCAGGCTGCTGTTCTTCAATGTTAAAATCAAGACCCATTTCGTCCATTTCTTTATTCCTGTGTGAAATAAAATGCAATAATAAGTATATAATGTACCAAAATAATTTACGAAACTCAGTACTTCTGTTTCTTTTTCTCTTTTTTTTTTGATTTTCTTTCAACGCGCTTTTTGACTTCTGTTGCCAATACGAATGTATTGTTGGGAAGGTGATAAATCCGACGCTTCTCTGTTTTGCAGCTGTCGCATTTTTTAACCTTCTTTTTTGGTACGAAGTGTTCCTTAAAAAAAATTTTAAGTAACTTTTGCTTATATTCATTGATATTTTTTAATTCAAATTCTTGTGTGTTAGTGGCATCGCAATCTGTAAAATATTATTCAGATATCACAAATTTGAATTATGTTGTCAATAAATTATAATTTTAAATCACCTTTCATCGCGTCTTCAACTATTCCTTTTAATATACTTTCAATTTCAATAAACACATGTTCTTCACGCTCTTCCATCAATTCACTGACTTCTTCCATTAACTGCTGAGCAACATTAAATAACCCATAATCCAAAACCGTTAATTGAGCTTTTAAAAGCAAACATTGCGGTACGGGTGCTAATAAACGATGACAATTAAAACAACTTCCTCGGAGTATCTAACATTAAAAATGTCAAATTAATTCAGTATAATATATAATTTTAGATTTCGGTTTTATTACTTTATATAGCGTTTTCGCGAATAATGGATTGATGACCGCTAATGGCAGCTTTATATGACCAATATGACCATTACAACGCTCGTTATCGCCTCCACATGTTGAACATACTTCTCTCGATCCTCTGGGCCCTGTGTTTAAATTTTTTTTTAAATTATTTTAGCGATCACCTTATAAAAAACAGATGCTTACCTGAGGCCGGCGGCCCTAAAGCCCTATCGTAAACACCTCCGGGTATCGGATGACCAAGTGCATTCAATGTTTTCGGTGACGTTACTTCTAGGACACTTAAATTAAGTATTTCCAAATCTGTATACGTTTGAAAACCGACGGAATTCGCAATACATGTCGGACTCTCATTCATTGTCAATGTTTTTCGAGAACAAGTGCCTGTAGACCTGCATATAGACCAGCACGTGGATTTTCAAAGTTAAAACCTGGTGAGCGGAATTGGAAATATATTGATCTAAATTTAAGCAACCGCCAATAGATGGCTGTCAAGAACCGCGCGGTAAATTTCGTGGCTGCTGCTCTGCTGCTCTGCAGTGCACCGATGCTGGGCAGAATAGAATAACTGATGTTTAGCTGTGTTTTATTTGTTAATGGAAATACCTTGTAATATTGGAACAACAGAAAAGAGGAAATTAAGATTTATGCTTATGTTAAATAAGGAAGTAATTTGCAATTTCAAATTTAATAATGATATTTTTACTAACGATAATAACTTTTTCAATTCAATGTAAACCTTTAAAAAATATTGTTTCAAGATTTTTACGATCATGCTGTTATTGAACTTGCTGAAATAATTGTCATTTGCAATAATGGACCAAAGTTCTACAAGTAAATCCTTACAATATTTTTATTAGAATATTTTTAAGCGCTCTAGACATTTTTTTTCTTTAAACCCAATCACTACTTAGAATAATCGTATACAAATTATGAAATTTGCTGACATCCAGAACACAAGGAAGGGCAAAAATAATAATAATTCAACAATAATGCAGTTACGCTGATCGATGTTTACTGATTGTAGCCAAATTTTTAATACTCTGGATTATTACAATTTCCATCTCATATTGCATCGGCAATATTTATTAATCCATAATTTTGTTGCAAATATCTAATAAATAAGATACTATTTCGAATTAGTTGTTTCCTGGAATTTGCAATACGGTACTTTCACTGAAATGTATATAAGTAATTATAGTTGGATCAGAAGTCTCTTGGTGAAATAAGAATTACCTAGAAGTACCGCAGTTTTATTTAATTTATTTCTAAGTAATCAATTACAGACTAAATAACAGGCCAAGAGAATTTTTTTAATTTTTTTTAAAAATTTTTTTAAAAGAAATAGTACCGTCTTGCCCTTTTTTTGATAGTCTTGCCCTTTTTTCATTTGGTTTTATTTTATTTTAAAATCGTTGTTGAAAATGGTAATAAAGGTATTACTGGGGGGTATTACTTTTGTCAGATTTAATGCAAACTGGAGCGTGAAATGTGGTTACTGGTTATGATTTGATTGTTAATAAAAGTAGCTAGCATATATACACTTCCATTGCCATCACTCTATTATTGTATTGCGATGTGCAGCTATTGCACAATTTGATAAATGCTGCCACTCATGCTAAAGTGACTTTGCTTTATTCGGTTGGACAGTTCGGGCTATCAGCCACAGTTTGAAAGTGCACAGATTGTGGCTGAAGCCGAATTGGGAGAACTGCTAGGTCAATGTTTCAATGTTGTGTATAAACAAATATAATAATTTAATGTCACAATAAATTCTTTATTGTTTACTTTTTCGCTATTAAAAAAAGAAAGGCGTTCTTTACAATGTAATATTTAAGAACAGAGCTCTGAATTCGCCTTCAGCTGTCAGTTTGTCGCTCAAGTGGAATGACATAAAATAGAAAAATAAATATTATTTTTTATGCAATACAGTGAGTTTTTTTTTCTTTTTGCCCAGCCTTACTAGAATTAGGCCAACGTTAAATAAAAATTAATTTACCTTGAGTTAATGTTTTATTGAAATTTATTGAAATTTATTGAATTTTATATTTGTTGAAATAAAGATGCAAACATTTATAATGTTAAAATTTAGAAACAAACATGTTACTAATTTAAATGATTATTTTTTTTATTCGACGTCAAGCAATAATTGAAATTTTTAATTTATAAGAATCAAAATAATAAAAATAAATATCTTATATTTTGATCTCAGGTTATTCTCAGAATAAATTCATTTTAGATTTTACCGGGTTTTTTTTTCTTTTTCTTTGTCATAAAAAGTCCTAGTTTTCGAAATTCTCTTAAGATGTCGCCGTGTGCACTAGTCGGCGTCTAGCTAAAATGGCTGCACTACGTATTGGCCGCTTGATAACTAAGGAGACGGCTTTATTTTTATGTGACATGCAAGAAAAGTTCAGACCTTCAATAAAATATTATCCAGAAATTATTCAAGTATCCAACCGTCTTCTGCAAGCGGCCAAAATGCTTGACATGCAAGTAATAGTCACAGAACAATATCCGAGAGGTAAGTTGATCAATTACCAAAAAATGTCGACAAATTTTAATACTCATTTTTCTTCGTGTTTAAAAAATAGGTTTAGGCCCCACAGTAAAAGAATTAGGTATTGAAAAATATGGACTCAAACCGTACGATAAAACGCAGTTTTCAATGATGATCGAGAAAGTGGAAAATGAGTTAACCAAATATTCAATCAAATCCGTCTTAATTTGTGGTATTGAGGCGCATGTGTGTGTTCAAAACACGGTTTTGAATTTATTAGAGAAAGGCTACGATGCACACGTAATCGTCGATGGATGTTCGTCGAGAAATTTAGTTGATCGGTGAGTTAAGTAGAATTTTTGTCATTTTTGACGTTGGCGGATAAAAATTGCATTTGGCAAAAAATAAAAATTTCTGTCAAAACCATTTTAATGGATTTGGGAAGCATTTATGTCAAAAACAGGATTTTTTATTTTGTGTCGAAGTATCGAACAAAACCTTAATGGATCAATCATAGGTAATTTTTTTTTTAAATTCTTTCTTGAACTGTGAACTTTAGTTTTGAAACTTTAGAAAATTGATCCAAATATTATACAAAAAATATATACATATAATTTTTTTAATTTTTTAATTTTAAACTCGCGCTGTTTTATCCAAGCAAAGTCAAATGCACCTGGATTAAATGTCAATATGTTCCTCCGTGCGTTAAACATTTCCATTAAGAACCATCACTTACCCACTCAATCATTCACTGGAAGACTTAATCTTGATTTACAGGAACAGAATAAAGATCAACTTTGACTTTTATCTAAGTCAAAAGATTAATTCGAAGGCGCAAAAAAAAATATTTTTTTCATTCTTTTTTCTTCTCAGAAAATACGCATTCACTAGGATGCAGCAGTCAGGAGCATTTTTAACTACATCTGAGAGTGTTATTTTGGGCCTTGTTTGTGGATCCAGTCATCCAAAGTTCAAGGAAGCTCAGAAACTAATCACCCAAGAATCACCCGATTCTGGATTGTAGTAGCTAGAAAGAATGGTGGAATAAAATGATCAATCAAATTGACAAAGTAAAGGTTTTTACTTGACAGTGAAAGATTAATGCCGCTTAAGTAGCTATCTTATAAATCCGAGGACATGTGGGCACGCACTTTGTGTCAGCTTTAATGAAAATCAGCTTTTCTAGCGGGAGAACGAGATTAAGTTTGAAATCATCGAAGGTAATGATTGTATAATGCAAAATTGGTTTAAAATTGAATAAATTTTGTATTCTAATACGGAAAATCGCTGGATAGTTATTTAAACAGATATTCATTGCGAAGTACTTTTCCGCTCGACTATTTTTAATATAATTCCCGGCCATAAATCAAATGATGTTTTATGAGAGAAAAATGGAAAATCAAATGAAACGAGCGAGGATGAAAGAACAATAATTTATCCGTTAACACCAGTAATGTTTCAGTGGGTATTAAGTTTAGATGTTTCAATTCTCCACGAAGAACTATTTTTAGGACGAAGATTGACTTTTTCCTTGGCCACTAACGCTCTTGTCAAGCGGCACAAAGAAAATTAACTTTCAATAGAGAAAAAAGACTCAACGGTTCAAATAATTTAATATCTTCTATTACTACTTAATGCTAAAATTTATTTTGCGATTAATAATTCAGAAGGGGAAATCGAGCGACGAATTAAGGCTTTACGGAAATAGATTTAGATTATTTTGAAACCAGAACGAGAGCGCTGTTTATTGAATTTGCGTTTTATTTTCCCTTTTG
>JAQIXT010000269.1:0-47228 GCA_034700445.1 Stenotaenia linearis
GCTTGTAGCGTCAACCCGCTTATAGCGTCAATTTAAGCCAGGTCCCTTGATTGACGCTATAAGCGGGTCCGACTGTACTTTTGAATTGTCAAGCAATTTGTAAAAATATACTGTAGAAGTTTTAAAAGATTTTTTTTAAAATTCAAAATTTCAAGATCGAAGGCAGTCCACTTCTCTGCCCCACCATTAAAGTGGATTATGGGTAGTAAGTAGTAAAATGAAATAAATAGAAGTAGGAATATGACATGAGCCAATCAAATAGTTAAACTGTTGACGATTAAATTTAGATCGAAGCTTTGGTAACTGTGTGAACAAATGTAAACTGTACTGCTTTACTTTTTCTTACATTACTTTACTTTTACTTCAAGTATAAACACAGCTTTAGGGCAATTGCACCACAGCTAGTGAAATTCAGGTTTAAGTAATCTGTGGTTAAGATAAACTTCCAATTTAAATTCCACCTAAAAGAACTGTTGCACCACTTGGGGTTTTAATACAAAGATGACAATCTTTGTTACATTGGCTAGATTTTATTTGATGTGATTAACTTGATGGAAGCTTGCAAATAACTTGGCTTAAGGCTGGGTTCACACTTGTGTTCATATTTGAAGTAGAAGTTGGAGTAGTGCAAAAGTAAGATGAATTGTGGGTAATAAGTAGGCACACATGGTGAGAAAAGTATAAAAATGAAGTAAGAGAGGAGTAACTTGTGTACAACCAATAAAATCATTTATCTATGATCATGTGACACAGTATGGCAAGAGTTCTGCAACTTTTTCAAAATGTCCAACCACGAAATTTAATTCAAAGCTCCCATTGCAGGGACTCTCATATGACCAAATGATGAACTAATCTGGCTCCAGCCTACTCTTCCTTACTTTTTCTTACTTTGTCCATAACCCTTGCCATCTTTATTGCATGTGGTTTTTCCATTAAATGACTCGGTCTTTCTACTACAGGGGCTTATGTTTCATCTTATTGCAACTGAAAGTGTGAACACAGCTTTATAACTGCAGATTACATTTTCAACTGACCATTTTTGTTAAAATCTGTCCGGTGCAACATCGCTTTGGCTAAACTGAGTTTAAAGCTATCCTTTGATGCATGGACTTGAAAATTTTGAATTGATTAACAAGTTAGATTTACATGAATTTGCATTTGTAAAGCTGATTTGTGATGGACTTTTTGCTAAAATTGTTGCTAAAATGCTGTTTCTAAGATTCACCAATAGGAGTCATAAAATCATAGGTCAAAGTACTGTATGCAGTGAAGCAGCAAAGCCATTACTTTTAAGGGGCAGCAAATTAAATTCTTTAATAACTCAACTCTTATTAATATTTTAGATCTGAAAATTCCATTGAAAGTATAACAAACATGCAAATCAATTATTGTTGATTAAATTTTGTTTTTAACATAATTTTACTTAAAAGTGTGAATTATCTGATATCATTGTTGCCAAAAATAATATTGACATCAGATTATTTCTTGAATGGACAGAATTTTACATTTCTAAGTATAAAATAAATAAAATTTTGTCTTCTATTTCATTGCAGGGGTTTTAAAGGATTATTTTAGAGAACTGCCTGAACCTTTGATAACTCAGTGTTTACATCAGATGTTATTAGATGCATTTTCTGTTTGCATACCTGAGGATCCTGATGGCAATGCTAAATTAATGTTTAGTATATTGGACTGTTTACCAAAAGTAAACCGGGTAAGAAATCCAATCATCTCCCATTTCCAGACTTGGGTAATAATGAGGCACTTGCAATTTGTTACAGTAACACGTTACAATAACAAATTAGATGGCCAATCTTTAATTTGATATAAAGCTGATCAAATTACATGAATAATTAGCCTTTTAAATATGTTTTAAGCTTATTTAATTGGCTATTCTAAATGATTAGTCCTCTTTTGATGTGAATTAATTCAAAAATTGAATGAAATTGTCAAATTCATTTGCATTTCAATTCGTAAAATGAAATTATTTGTTTATGAAGTTGACATTATCAAAATTCTTCGTTTTAAATAAATTTAGGAGAGAAAATACATTCAAATCTTATTACGAGATAAGTATTGATATCTGTATCAAAAATTGATACTTCATTGAAAGATATCGGTACCGATTGATATTACAATACTTTTAATAGCAATGTATCATTACGTATCGAAAACAATTTATTGAGTACTCATGAAGAAAAAACCTGCAGGATCCTGCAGCGAAACAATCTTCCCCAAAATGTTTTGCAGCAAAAAAGAAATATCTTTGCAAACCTTTCAACCTCTTGCAGGTCAATTTCTTTTCCTGGAACAACACTGTTTCTTGGTAACGGTAACGAATTACAAAAAACTTATTTACTCAAGTCTGGTATTTCTTTCATCAAAACATTAATATCACTTCCCACAGTGTACGCTCATATTACTTATGGACCACTTGAAGTTAGTAGTGTCGCAAAGTGAGAGGAACAAAATGGACGCTCAGAATTTAGCAGTGTGTTTCGGCCCGGTTCTTCTTGTTCATTCGGACCCAAACTCATCGATAACGATCGATTTTCACAAACCCGTTCAGGTTCTCAAATATTTACTTGAGATCTGGCCCTCAAAGCAGCAGGGTGAGTAAAATCCAAAAGCCAAGAAATGCAACTTTTTTTTCTCCTAATTTCAATTTTACAAATTTTTTTTAAAAAACTTTTTACGAGATGTTTGATTTCGGTGTTTACCCCACTCTTTTAATATGGCGGTGTTGATGGGTGCGGTGACATTTATAGAAAGTTCCGGAGGTGATGAAAGTAGTCAAAAGATGCACGACAACCACTGCCAACCCGACCCAGCCACCTTGGACAGTGAGGAAGCCGAGCTGAAGGAGAATGGGAGCCCCGAAGAGCGGTCAGGTGGTCCCTCGTGGTCGGGACAATGTTTACTGCCAGAAACATCTTGCTGAAGAAAGTAAAAAAAAAGTTTAAAAAAGAAAATAAAAAAATTGTTTGGATATACTTATAACAAATTTTATTTGTTAAGAATATAATAATGATGATTATAACAGTAGAGAAATTTTAGAGAAACTTTCTTTGAGAAACTTTTATCCCTGTGTGAATGGTGTGCCATTGTACGTTTGTTTCTTGGCCTTCCCTGAATGCATTTCACTAACCAGAATGGCACTTGTTGATGTTTTGAGTTGTTTTTTGTTACATGTTTGTTTTGTTTTTTTAGGTTTTGAGTTCAGTTTGAAAAGGATCTTTTGCTGTTGCTAAGGTGATTGAGTGGTTGGTTTTTGTGGTGGTTGAGAAAAGCCTAAAGGTATGACATTGTTTGTAGGTGGTGGTGTTGCAAATTGCTTTGTGGTAAGTGTCGTGGGGAAAAGGGACGTTGGCGGGTGTGGGAGTCTAGTCTGGCTTGGGAATGAGCACAAATGGAACGATATTGATACATGATACATATAGTACATAAATGTTACGATACGATATGAATTTTTAGAAACGAGAAAAATATTTTGAAATGTGAAAAAATAAAGATTTAAAGTGAAAAAGTAGAGAAAATACTCTGTGGTATTAAAAAATCAAAATTTAAAATCGGAAGAAAAAAGAGAAAAATTTTCTGAAAAAAAATTAATGAAACCTTTGGAAAAAATAAGAAGTGTCATGTGAAAATTGTATCGAATTTTACTGAAAACGCGATATGATAAAACGATACATATCATGCACTCAAAATACCGATATGCATTGAAGTATCCCGATAGGATATTATCTTATTGTATCGCCCATCCCTAGTCTGGCTGGGTCCAGAGCTGTGCAACGCTTTCATGCATCCTAGACAAGACTAAAAAATTACATACCAGGTATAACTCTCTCTATCTTCATCAGCCTATTAATATGAAGTTTGCTTCCATTATGCCTGAAGTAAAGACTAGAAAAGTGTTTTGAAACAAGATTGGATTTTTTTTTTACGTGAAAGTGAATTCTTGAGAATTTCAAAATTTGTTTCTTTTTGAGAAACAGATGAAAATGAAATGGTCTTTGACAAAATGTCAATAAATGATACATTACGGCATGAGAAGTAACATGTCAGAGATGGAGTTAGGCCTAAGTTACAAGCCTAGAGGCTGAAAAATATCCTCCTTTTTTGTGTTTCCGAAAGAAATGCATGCACTTTTTTGCTATTCTATATCAACAGTGGCGTAGTTAAGTTTTTCGGGCCCGCGTAGGCAAGAACCCATTGTAGGCCTCCTATTTTCATAAAATAAACTTTAATTAGGCATAAAATTAAGTACAAAAAAGGTAGCTGTATGGCCAGGAGGGCCCCTAAGTCACTAGGGCTCCTAGGCATTGCCAACTCTTGCCATATGGCAGCTATGCTGCTGTATGTAAAGGGCAGTAAGATGGACCAAAATACTTCATATACTTCAACATTCATTGCAGGCATAAAATCTCACTTTACAATCACGAAATTGACTTTTGGATTGTTTTTGAATGAGTTCTGCTGGTTAGGGTTAGGACATCCTTTGGATATCCAAAGTCATTTGAGCTATCTAGTTGGCCAACAACAAATTGATGTTTGATGATGGATGATAGCACAAATTACACATGCTGTGACATCTTTTTATTATCAACTATTGTACATATTTACATTTATTGCCACTAGATAGAGACATATTTGCCAACTGATGATTGGCTAGTTTTCTGTTGCTTGGAGCAAACAAATTTCTGACCTGCCCCTTCTCTATGCTGCCCTCTAAAGTTCACCATCCTAAGCACATCCATCCATCCATCACTTTTGACCTTGAGGAGGTGTTGCCACCTTCTCGAAAAACATGGAAGTTCACAGCAAAAACGCTTTAAATGTAGGAATTATTCATTGATCCCACTTGGGTGTGTTTGAAACTCCAACCGAGTAACCGATTGGTTGTCAGGTTACCCATAAGTCATAGTAATTGATGATTTACTGATTACCAATTGGCTAATTGTGGTTCAATTTTAGCATTTACTTGATTGTCAAAGCTTATTCAATGAAGTTATATTGTTTTGAATGGACCAATTTTCTCAATGCAATTACAATTTTTTTTTTTAATTAAATTTTTAACACAATTGGAAAAAATTTCAAACACCCAATTTCTGCCCTCCAAATTTAATTTTTTTTATGCCATACCCTTATTACTATCCAGAATAATCCGGTTACTCTAAACTGAGTTTTTGAACATCAAAAAACAGTCAAATTAACCATTTTGCAATATAATTTAAAATTTAATTTTCAATCAATTTCATCACCACCAAACCAACCAAAACCAAAACTCTTGAATTATAATCCCAGAAAAAAATTAAACAAGTCATATCTCTAGGCTTTTTTACAACTTGTAACTGTCACTAAACTCTAAATTAAACTTCAAGTTTAAAGACCTTTTTCAACTTCTGATTTGAGTTAATTTCCTACTTAATATTTTTTTATTTACTTCTCACTTGATGAATTTATGGGAATAACATGTAGATTAGGTTTAATGAAGGTTATGGGCTTGACAGGAAGCAAAACTTGAAACTTTTTTCCTGCATTTTGCTAAATTTTTTTTTTAATTTAAAAAATTCAAAAAATTGAAAAAAATTTAAAAATATTGTTAATAAAAGAACAAAATTGAAAAAAATAAAGTGTTTGAGCCTAGGTACACTGAAATGTATTCTGAAAATCAGCATGATGTATATGTAATGGCAGTTGTTATGACTTTTTTTCTTTTTCATACAAACTTTGCTCAGTGTATAACATTTTTACCAGACCAAAAGTTTTTCCTCTAAACTAAAACATCTAATAACTGGTGCTACATGATTATTGATTATTCCTAAGAAAATAATAATACTACTAATAATAATATTATAAATACAATTTCCCATTTTTGTATTGAGGTGCTCTAACCATTGACTTTTGGTTACTTTGTTTACAATAAATGTTTGGTCTGATAATATTAAATCATTATCACACTGATTAAGAATTCTTATGTAACAAGAAATTTTGCCAAAGGTTTTTAAAAAACAGTAGAAATGAAATTTTAGCAACTTGTGCCTTTGATTTTAATTAATGTGGTTTTGTGATGAAATGTTTCCTGTGCTAAAAACGCTTTTTTGGTTTTGATTTATTTTGGTTGATTTAGTTTGTGGTTTTTCAGATTTGTGGTTGATTAATGGGATAATGAATGAAACATCATTGGGGATTTGAAAATGTAATTATATGAACTATTTTAAAGGAGTAATGGTTGTGGTAATGAAATGTTTAAGTGTAATGAGAGGCATGTCAGTTAGTTTTGAGTGATTGGATTGAGATCAAGGTGAGTCTTTAGGTTGGATCAAATGGCAAATCGCATTGAACCGCACTTCCAGTTGCTAAATTTATAATTCTATGTGCCGGTTGCACCAATTTTAGTTAAATTCTGGTTTATGTAACCTATTGTTAAGATAAATTCTGGGCTAAAATCTCCAGTTAACGGATCTCCGTTGCACCATTCAATTTTTGTAACGATGATTGTGATTGGTTGGAGTTCATGACGCGATTGAAGTGTTGCAGGAAATCAAGTGATAGGCCTAACAGCAGATTAAATTTTTAACTGGCTGTTTTTGGCCAGTTAAATTTTAAACTTTAGTTTTATTTTCAATCTGTTTGGTGGAACAACAATTTGATTAAACTAAGTTTGAAGCCACAATTAAACTACATTTAGATTTAACTCACGTTGGTGCAACCTGCCCTTAGTTTATTAAGTGTTTGATGGATAATTAAATCTCTAAGCAATTAGTTTGTATATTGAAACTTCATTGAAAACTTTGTGCTTTGCAATAAGAGCTGCGTGGTTTATTTGAAGTAATGGTCTCAACACTTGCAATTAAGTGTAATGAGTGCTAACTATTTGATTGTAATTACAAGTATTAGAGAGGCTGCATATTTATGTGCACTAAACATGAGAGCATACATCTAGTGCTGTGTTGTTGAGTTTCTAACACTGATTAATTCAGAGGTTCAAGGGCTCTGATGTACATTTGTGAGAAGTGGTGCATTCTGGGAACTGTGTTGTTCCTTAAGACCTGATTCGAGGCCTCTTAGTGGTTGGGGCCCTAAGTGGCTGCTTAGTTGGTTATAGATAAATCGGCCACAGCAGTCATGATGGCATCAACTTATACAGCAACTCACACAAGTTTGTCGTTAACTTTTTACTTACCATATATTATGTTCTTTCTCAAGACGTTTTTTATTTTATTTTGATTCTGCATATATTAATTCTTCGAATGTTTTAAATGCTAGTATCCCCAGCCATTAAAAAACCTGGGCTGGTATTCACAAACACTACTTACGATCATTTTTTGACATAAGTTAATGCTAAGCAAAAATTGGAATTCATAAAAGAATTCCTACGCAAATTCTAAGTTAAAAAAAGAGGTTACTTAAGCATTTTCCTAACAATTGTTTTTTTCCCATAGAAAATTTTACTTACGCAAATATTTAAGCAAAAATACAACAATGAGTTTACTTAAGATTTTGCGTACGAAATTCTTAAGTTTTGACTTATGCAAAAACGTAGGCTAGTTTTTGTGAATACCACCCCTGGTATTCTGCATAAAACCAGGGATTTATGTGAAACTTCAAGCCAAACCTCTTTTGTGCCAAGTTTGAACTTCAAACGTGTGCTTAGCCGCACATACACGAAATCCTAAACTTCGCACGCAACCTCTTTATTATTAAAATACTTGAATAAATTAAATTTGTTACCATCACAAGATCCCATTGAATATTAAACTTAAAATAAGACTATCCTCAAGTTAGTTAAGACAATGCAAGTCTTTATTTTCTGATTAACAATTAAAAATTAATTCAAAAACCCTAAACACTGCCTATTGTACCTAATGGATATAATAAATCTCATTACGTTCTAACATTTCGATACAACGACGCTTATTTTCTCTTTCAACTAAAAAGTTAAGTGTAAAATAAATATAAAATTAAAATATAATAAACTAAATTTTAATTTTCTCAAAACTCCCCACACATTTGCAAGCAATAAACAATAATAGTATTCTATTTACAAAATCCCATTGTAGTCCAATCTGAAAAACCACAAATCTAATCTCCAAAACTTCTATTAAATTGCAACTTGTTTTCTCTTTACTTCATTAAAATGAAAATCTTATAAGGGAACCTGCAAAGTACCTTAAAAATTGGAGAAATGAGTATCAGGTAGTGAAATTGAACTCAGGGAATTAAAAAAAAAAAAAAAAATTCAAAAAAACAAAAAAAAAAATTAGAAATGAGTGAAAAGAGTGAAAAAATCCCTGTAACTGATATTTAATTTAAATTAAATTATAATTTCAACATTTGTCTTCCATTTTGAACCAATTGTGGTAAAAAGTGGGAATTTTGACTTATTTTAATTGATATGTATAAAGCAGCAATAAAATAAGTTATTTATAAATTATAAATAAAAATCAACAAACTGTTTGAATGTAATTGCACTTTTTGATATAATTTATTTTATATTTATTTACTGTTTCTTTCTATTACTGTTCTTTAAGTTCCTACAGTTTTTACCAAATGTTTTGCTAAAAAGTTGAATATTGTCAGAAATTCTTAATGTGTTTTGCATATCGTCAATGGACTAAAGAGTCAAAGGGTTGGGGGTCAAAGTGTGAATTAATGTACAGTTTTCAATTTATTTACTCATTAATGTTTTCTTTCATAAAAAAGCACAAAATGTCAATATTGTGTATAGGCAAAGCCACCGCTGTTAAAATGAACCCTTTTTGTTGTTTGAATAGTCAATTTTACTAGTCTTGTATACGACAATTTATTAAAATGTGAAATTAGAATAATTTATTGTGCCTATGATTGATTACTGTAAGTAATTTTTGATTTCAGATTTGATTTTTTTGGTTTTTTTTATTTTTTTGAGTTGATACAATCTAATTTCTCCCTTTGTATGTTTAGGAATTTCTATGTCTTGTTGAAAGTGTTGATAGTAGTCAAGTTGAATAAATTTCTAAGCTGGAAAAGCTAAAGTTTCTGTTTCAAAATGTGTTTTGTTATTACAGGTATGTGGTAAGGAGAAAGTGAATTGATGAGATGGAGTGAGGAAGTGATTTCAATTCGGTTGAATTTATTGAGTTTGAAAGTTAAAGCAAAATTAGTTTTCCGTCAATTTTATGCTTGTAGATGGTAGAGGGTTTGCGGAGCTCTCCCTTAGAGCTGTATCTCAGAAAAGTGCATCCCTAGAGGCTTCTTAGGTAAGGGAAGCCTCATCCCTTATGTTAGAACAATCGAACAAACAAAACAACATGGCGGTATCGGCTCCGATCTAACTTTTCACGATGATATTCTGAATTTTTAGATACCATCCAGCCATGCAAAATGCAAAAATAAATTGAAACCAACTTTGGTAACAAATGCAAAAACTTTTTGTCACTCATTTGGCACTCAAATTTAACAAAAATCTGATTTTATTTTGGTCGTGAATAGATCGTCAATTCAAATCTCATTTTGAAGTTACCCGCAGACACAAGTTGAATGGAAGATTATAAGGAAATTTAATTGCAAATTTCTTTCACCCAATATTCCTTAGAGCTGACTTTAGTCTAAGGATCAGCTCTAGTGTAAGGGACAGTAAGGAAAGCCAAAAACTCTGTAGTATAGAAAGTGATTTACACAAAAGCATTAAACTGAAGGAAAAGTAAGTTAGTTTAATTTTTGATTCGAAGTGCTAAAAAAAATTTAAAAACCCCTCTAAAATTGATTATATTTTACAGATTAGAGAACATCAACATTAACCTTTGTTTTGGCTGCATAGAAAGTTATCGAAGTAGTAATGATTCTTTTCGAAAGGATTTATTTCGAATGGGATATATTTTGAAAGGAAGTGTTTCAAATTGGAATTAAATTGAATAAAAATTATTTTGAAAGGAAATCAGTCAAACATAATTTATTTCAATAACAAATATATCAAACGCAGTTTGTATCAAGGAATGAGTTGATAATGCTTTAGGTTGCCATCAGCTGCTCTGAAAGGAAATAATTCGAACTTTAAAAATGAAATGTAACAAAAAAGTGAAGAGGGGTTTTTACCGCTGAACAATAACAATTTTTTTGGAAATTTTCTTTGAAAAAAGAAATTCCCTCAAAACAAATCATGGCTGTTTTAAATCCATTAATATTGATAAATATGAAATAAATATGTTATAAACATATAATAAAAGTAATATTTATCAAAATTGTAAAGTGATATGTATCACTTGATAAAGATTACCTCCATTTCCTTTCGAAAATAATCCAAATGATGAAAGTCATAATCAAAATCACCATTTTGGCAGTTTTGATTTAAAAACTCTCAAATTTCAGTTCCAAAACCACTAGTTTGTAAAATAAGCAACAAAACTCAATATAATGAAACCCCCTGCAAAATCAACGAGAGAATAAATCCGTTCACGACCATCAGCAACTTTCTCATTAAGACATTTTCATTTCAAGAACGCAACTAATGGGTGGTCTTCAGTTTCCGCCTTTAGGCGACACCTGTTGATTACAGAACGCACTGTTTGGTAATTGATAGTATCTTAATGCACCGTAGAAAATGCAGGCTAAATGAAGACGTTTCAAATTTACAGACGGGAGCGAAAATCAAAAACCATTTCATTATTTCAAGAATGATTATTTTAAAAAAATAATAAAAAAAATATAAAACAAAAATTAAAAAAATTAATCAAAAATCATAAAAACACGAAATTAAAAAAAAATTAATTTATTATCCACAAGGATAAAATAAAAATCAATTTATTTCGAATTTTATCTCAAAAATTAAATATTTAATTTTTTTTTTTTTAAATTACAAAAGTAAATAAAAATTACAAATCATAACACAAAAATAAAAAAATCAATTCATAATCAATTTTTCTTAAAAATTTTAATTTTTTTTTGAATGATGACGTCAGGTTTCGTCACACTCCCGAGGGTGGTAAGATGCGTGACATGACGGGATGGCAGATCGACCACTTGGGTGGTCCAAACAAAAGAACATAGTTCCCCTCATTAGCGGCGTCCGTTCTCAGCCTGGGTGGTCCGTTAATAGGACGCTTGGCGCACGCTCTTCAGCGATTTGAGCGTAACCGAATCTGTGTAGTTCTTCGTTCCATCGCTACATAACAACGGCGCTCTTGTAATGGCGGCGTGTTTTAAGTTGAGCTGTGAAGCGTGGTTCACTGGTTTTTGAGTTTTCGAGGGAAATTGAGTGGGGATAGTGTTTATCAGTGGTTTAATGTTATTATATATTGGTTGTTGTATTAATTTGGTGGTAAAATTGGCTAAATGGGTTTAAAACGATAGAAAGTCGTTTTAAAATGTCCATAAATGATCAGAAGTGATTAAAAACTAAGGTTGTGATTGGTTCAGTTTGGTTCGGTTTTTTTCAAAAACCGGAACTGAACCAACATTTTTTGGTTCATATTTTTAGAACGGAAACCGAAGTTTTTGCAATTTTTTGCTGAACCGAACCCAACCACAGTTCGGATTGGTTCGGGTCGGTTTACTTAATTGGTATGATTGAATCGACTGAAATTATAAAATTTTGTCAAATTTCTTTGTCTTACAGGTTGTAAGACATAGAAAATCATAAAATTGCATTATTTTAAATAATCGTAAATAATTATGATTATTTTTTAAGTTATCAAACACTTTAGCTGAAATTTTTTAAAATCATCCGCTACAAAGTCAAAATATATCAAAGGATAACCTTTAAAATTTGTTTTAAAGGTTATCCAAATTTTATAGGTTATTCATGTATTTTTCCAACTATAATATTGGAAAAATAACAAAAATGAACATTTCAGTTCAATTCAGTTTAAATTCTGTTCATTTCAATACTGAACCGAAATAAATCGTTTGTATGAAACCAAAACCAAAACTGAACTATATTTTGGCAAACTGAACTGACCCGATGTCGTTCGGTTTTCGGTTCGGTTCGGTTTTTACCCAAACTGATCTCAACCTTATTAAAAGTAAAAACTGACTAAGTATATTCTATATATCTATTCTTGCTAAAACTGACCTAAAGTGGTTTAAAAATAACCAAAAATGAGCAAAAGTGATCAAAAACAACCAAAAGTGACCAAAAGCGGTTCACAAATGACCAAAAGTGGTCAAAAATAATTAAAAGTGACCCAAAGTGGTTCAAAAGTGATCAAAAAACAACCAGAAATGACCAAAAATGACCAAAAATGACCAAAAATGACAAAAATAACCAACAGATGTTCAAAAATAATGTTTTAACAATTCTAAATGTTATTTCATTGTTTATATGACAATATTTAACATTTTTTAAATATCATTAAATCAATGTTAATTTAACGTTAAGTGTTGAAATATTTTTGTAAATGACATTTTAATGTTGTTTCAACATTTCATTTATATTGTGTAAATAATATTGAATCAACTTCAAGGTTTACTGGGTTTAATCCCAACAAAAGTAAAGCATGCCGTCAATGTTGAATGCCCTTGATAAAGGCTTACAGTATAAGATCAAAACATCAAAGAAAGATGAAAAAATTTCTACAGAATTTAGAAATTAACACTTTTGATGTTATATAAAGAGTTCATCACTACCAAATCACCAATTATTCATTCCTTCACAACCAAAACACAAGAAAGTTCACTTCAACCCTCAAACAACACAATGTGTCATCTAAACTACAACTACAAACCAAAACCAGCTAAAACAATACTTGAGCTTCATTTACCAATCCCCACACACCCCATAAAACTTCCTAGACCCCTGGAGGAGTGGCAAATACATCTCTCATTTCACCCCAGTGTCTTCCTGTGCTAATGAACAAAACTACTCTAGTTTTCTTTAAGGTGCAGTGGTTTTGTTTTAGTTAACACACAACTGAATCAAAATAAACACAGAATCCCACTTTTCAGATAAAAAAAATTGAACAAATAATGATATTTTGTTATGACATTTCTCCCTCTGCTTTCAATCTCTTCACAGCTGTTTAGGCTTAACTGCCTCAAGCTCCAATAAAAATTAAACTCAATAAACATTAGAATAACAAGTTTCATCAATCAGGGAAAAATATAGCAGGAAATTGTGATTTCATCCAAATGAAAAGAGCTTTTACACTTTTTTGATAAATGACTGCACATTTGCTGTTGAGGGTGGGGTATTAGGAAAGCAGGGTGTGGGTGGGGGTGTTGGATTTCATGCTGGGTGGTCTTGTGCTTCTTGCTACTGGTGCTAAATGAAAACATTAAAATGTGTTTGTAAACTGGCACTGCCAAAGAGAAAAGAAGTATTTACAAACTTGAGAAACAAACAAAAAAAATTGTTGATAAACACTCAGAATTTGTTTTATTTACAAAAAATAACTGGAATTTGATAGTAATGAAGTCTATCCAACTCTTCTGCAGCATGTTGCATTCCTGGAAGTGGAGAGTAAACAAAAAATGTTGACTAATAAACAAAGATGGCTGAATTTGCCTTTCCAATGGATCTGTGTGTGGTCCTATTAAATTGACAGCTACTCTTCAGGAGGCCTTTCCAACTGCCCTTTGTGGGCACAAAGTTAGGGATCAGGTCCCACCCACCCTTGTGAGTGTGGACCCCTTGTGATGAGGCATAGGAGGGACATGGAACCCAAGAGTGCCCCCCAGAGGGAAACCCCCATAACCTTCCAAGAAAAAAGGAAGTTCACAGGAGATGAAGCCATCACTGGGATGCCATAATCCCATTAAGTCTCACTTTTCCTTTGCCCCTCTGTACAAAAGAGAAAAAAGTTGAGGAATTCATGAACTGGAGTTGTTATTTTTCTCTTTTGTGCTGTGGACTGTAATTCCCACATATCCCTCTATGTATTTAGAGTGTAAGACAATCAATTTCAGGTGGCAGAATAATTGGGGTTTGTTTGTCAGTTTTTCAGACATACAGTCGCCTGGAAATGAGTTTTAAATGATGTGAAGTTTGAGGGATTGGGAAATATGTGTAAGCCTTTGGATACTTTGGGAGTTGGTGGTGAGTGATGGATTAAGGTGACTTGTGAAAAGTGGGGATGGAGGAGAATGGGGTTGTTTGAATTGGAGTGATGTGGAAGTGATTTGAATGAGAAAGTGAGGGAAATGATAAAGAGAGTGATGGTGGTGTATGAGAAGTGAGGATTTATTTTTGTAAAAGTTTTGGGATGAAAAGTTTTTGTGATTAATTTTTGAAATTTTTATAATTGAATTTATGAAAGTTTTTACAATGAAGTTGTAAAAAAAAATTGTTTGCAAAAGGTTTTTGGAAATATTAAAAAATAGAAATTTATCTGTAATAAAGCTATTTTTAAAAATATTATTGTAAAACTTTTTGCTTTTACAACAAAAATTAACAAATACCAAGAACAATTTTTGCAATTATATTTATAAAAAAGTAAAAATGTTCATTATAAAATTAATTTTAAAAAGTACCAATATATAAAATTATGTGTATGAGTAGTTTATAATATAGTTGTTTTCATGTAATAAAATCACATAAAACTATAATTTTCACCATAAAATTCATTTTAAAACAACAGTTTTCACTTTTTTAGCCATAAAAATAATTGCGTCAATAAAATTTTATAAAAACAATAATAATCACAATAAAATTCACATAAAACAATAATTTCCACATCAAAATTGATTTATATCAACAACATAATAACAAAATGAGAAAACAAAATTTTTTTAATACCAAACTGATAAAACTAAACAATTTTTAATAACAAAAACTTGAAAAATACAAACTTTCATACCAAACTGCACAAACAACATCAATTACACAACACACCACAAAAAAAACACATTTCCATAATAAACTCCACAAAAAACAACAATTCCCACAACCCAACATCAAACACGGCACTAAAATTACAGCAACATACACTTAATTACCACTTTTTGCCTAAAAACATAATAATCTCAACTTTTTATACCAAAATCCAAATATAAAGAAGCCACCACATAAAAATGTAATCACAACTTCCTGGCCCCAAAGTGAATTAAAAGTATTAAATTATATTTAATGTTTTCCTTTGATTAATCACAGTTTATGGTAGATTTAATTGAAAAAGAGGATTAGTGTATCACTTGACAGTGAAACAGATGAAAGCAATCCATGCAAAAAGCTATTTGGGACTTTAATTGGGATAATTTGATGAAGTTATCGTTTGGGTTTGTCCTCTGTGGTAGGTCGTTGCTTAATAACCTGTCATTAGCCAGATGCTAAGCTTTGATAATATGTTGGGGGTAAATAACCATTCTAAGAAGAAATTTATTTTACAGGTGCCAGACAAAGAGAGATATTGATGAAATTGTACCCTCCAATCAGTGCTTATCTAAAAGGAAAATCACCAAGTAGGGAGCAAGGGATGGAAAACATTTAGATATTAAATAATATATATTAATTTTTACAAGTCTATTCACCAAAAATTAGGTGCTTGTTTTTTTTTTTTATTGCTTTGATGAAGGTATGGAGGTTGATGAGTCTATTATGGTAGAAAAACCGTTCGTCGAGTGGATTTTGTTTTTTTAAATGTGATTTTCTCTTAATGTGGAGAGTTTTAGGTTGAAAGTAGTGAGGGATTTAGAGTCAGCTTGTTGAGAGCTTTCAAAAAAGGGGTAACATGATGTAGTTATAATTAAAATAAAATTTGTTGTAACAACTACGTTGATTTATCGAATATCGATAACTGTACCGTACATTAGAATATGATTTTCTCTTCACCTGAGAAGTTTTAGATGAAAAGTATATAGTGATTTGGAATCAGCTTGTTGAGAACTTTCAAAAAATGTTAACATGATTTAGTCTTAGTTAAATTATAACTGTGTGTTATAACTTCACTGTTTTGTCGAATGGATTTGAACCTGAATGCGATTTTCTCATTCTCTTCATCTGTGAAGAGTTTTAAATGAAGTTTTCAGCTCATCAAGAGCTTTCAAAGAAGGGTAACATGATGTAGTTATATTCAAAATATAATTGTATGTAACAACTTTATCGATTTATCGAACACGATGTGTATTTCGCAATGTAATTTTCTCTTCACCTGAAAGCTTATTAATGCAAAGTATTTAGTGATTTGGAATCAGCTCATCAAGACCTTTCCATAAAAGGGGTAACATGACATAGTTGCACTACAAAAGAATTTAATTATAGGTAACAACTATGCTGCAGTGAATGAACAGTGAAAAGGCCATGTTCCCATCACCTGAAGAGTTATATTACATATAAAGTAATTAGTGGTTTAGATTCATCTCATCTAGAGCTTTCAAAAAAGGGTAACATGATATAGTTACAATCAAAATGTAATTATACATAATGACTACTGCTGCAGCGAATAATGGTCACTGTGAGGATATGAAGAATCAGCAATGATCAAAGGAAAACAACAAAGTTATTGTTATTAAAATACATTATTATAAAGAAAGAAATCTTTGTTTTATGATTGTTTCCATTTAATTGATACAATCAACTAAAATATTGTATATCTACTGTATTTCAGTGACTGGATCATTGTACTGCAAATGATAATAATATACTTAAAACATGATAAATCTAAATTTCTGGTTTTATATCTCAGTGTTCTTTATTTATTGGGCAATTGCAGATGCAAATGAAGGTTAAAACATCAAGCAATGTGACTGACAAAGAATGTTTGCAATTAATTCAGTACCAAATGTACATAAACATCTTTTATACCATGACTTTTTATGGATCCATTGGGAATTTGTAAGCAAAGGAACTTTTGACTTTATGACTTATACTGTAAATTTTAGGTTGATAGGAGTGAAGATTTATAATCAGAGTGATTTATAATTACATTGAAGAATCTTCTGTAAAACTTGTTGTTTTACTCTTAAATGTGAACAACTCCGAAGTACCTCTGGTAAGATGTTGTAAAACACAAAATTAGGGACTTAGCATGGTTTTATTTGATTTGTTTTATTGCCACTGAAAAGGCATTAATTTTGTTAAATTTTCTGAATTTATATTCCTATTTTATTGATTAAATGACAGATTTCAGCGAAAATAGCTTCAATGCATTGAAAAATGCAAAATTAAACTATAATTGTGATGATGTAATCAAACGATCAACGAGACAATCAATAGTGTGGATATATCAAAGATTGACCTTCATTTTTTTCTCTATTGCGCATGCGTTCAGTTTTTTTCCCAATGGGGTTTCTGATATATATTAATTTCCCTGTGCAGATTCATGAGATTTTAAATTTTGAGAAATTTGAGATTTTTGAGATTTTTGAAAATTTAAAAATTTTTATAAATCTTCAAGAGATTTATATTTTTAAGATGTGTCATGTTTGTTTTTTTTCAGATTTGTAAAAATTTTAGATTTTTAAAAATTTTTGGGGATTTATTTGGAATTTTTTAGAGTTTTATGATTTATGTGAAATTTTGTAGATTAATAGGTGCATTCAATCTTAAAAAACCGTTTACGAACGAAATGTAAACAAACCAAATTAAACTGTTTAAGACTGAATGGTCTGGACTTAAACAAACAAGAAACGTGATAAAACGAGAAAAACGAGACTACAACACCATGACAACACAAGAAAACAAACAATCCGATCTATCGAATTGCAAATGGCGGCGCGAATAAACGGGGAAAATGCATTAAACAAACGAAAAACCCGGATTTTCTCGTTGCCAAATAATCGTTTAAGTGACGTCAGGTTTGTGTTATAAGGAGAACAAGTCCTTGCATTTGAACAAACTAAACGGAATAATCCGTTTGTAAATGCAAGATTGAACGCACCTATTGTGATTTATTTGGGATTTAAAAAATATTTGGGATTTATTAGGGATTTAAAAAATATTTGTGATTTATTTGGGATTTTTTTTTAGATTTTGTAGATTTTAAGATTTAATTAAAATCTTTACAGATTTTGAAGAGTTTAAGATTTAATTAAAATTTTTACAGATTTTGAAGATTTTAAGATTTAATTAAAATTTTTACAGAATTTAAAATTTTATTTCGAATTTTTTTTTGCAAATTTTCAAACTCTATTTAATAAAGGATTTTTACAAATTTTACAAATATTTGCTATTTATTTGAGATTTTGGGGATTTATTTGGGATTTTTAAAGATTTTTGGATTTATTGTGATTTTTATAATTTTGTAATTTCTGAGATTTTAAATTCATTTCTAACTCAAAATTAAACTTCCACAACTTAATATCCAACCAAACAAAAAACCAAAAACCAAAAATAAACCCAACCCTTCATCACCCAACCACTCCCCACTTATCATTCACCTGCCTGCCAGACATTCACAACCACATATTTCTATTTACCCAAACCACAATATTTACTTCAATTTTCCACTTTAATTACACATATTTCTACCTCAACATGTTATTTACATGAGTGACAACTTTCTTATAATGAGTTCCACAAACAGGATTGAGCCATCCACCACTCTGTGACGTCACACCACTGTAACAAATTGACAGACAGACCAACTGACCACCCAAGAAGCAACCCCCATACAACAACACTTGCTTTGCCTTGCAATGCTTGGCCAATGAGATTTGCTGCTTGGGGTTTTTATCTCTCACCCTGAGAACCCCTACCAACCCCCTCTGCTCCACCCCTTCCTCTTTAAGACTTTGCTTCTGACTGACAACACATTCAAAGTGGTCATCCAGGCTACACCATGGAATGGATTGTGGTGAGTTCAGTTCATTTAGATGGGGATCTTGTGAGATGGTTGAGTTTGGTTTGAGGAGATGGAGTTGTTTTGTTGGCACCTGCTGGGTGGTTGGGTGGTGTTGGGTTTTTGGAGGGGGTTTTTTGGTGAGGGGGTGTGAGGGAAGGGGTTTTGGGGTGGGGATGTGTGGGGGTGGGAGTTGTGGGGGTGAGGTTTGTGTTTTTTGGGGGTTTGAGGGGTTGTATGGAGGGTTTTTGAAGGTTTTTTTGGGAGGTTTTGTTGGGTTTTTTGGGGTTATAGGGGATAGTTGGGGGGGAGGTGAGTTGTGGGGGTATGAGATTCGAGGTTTTTTGGGGTTTGAGGGGTTATTGTGTGGGTTTTGGGGGTTTGTTGGGGAGTTTTAGGGGGTTTTGGTAGTTTTAGGGGGTTTTGGTAGTTTTAGGGGGTTTTGGTAGTTTTTTGGGGGTTTGTTGGGAGGGTAGGTGAAGTGGAAGGGGTTTTAGAGGTGTGGGTGTGAGTTGTGGGGGTAGGTGTGGAGGTTTTTTTGAGGTTTTTGGTAGTTTAAAAAGATTAAAATGAGGGTTTTGGGAGGTTCTTGATAAGATTTTTGAGGGGAGTTGGTAATTGTTTTGGTGGATTTTTTTGGTTTTTTTGGTGGATTTTTTGGGAGTTTTTTTTTTGGTGGGTGATGATTTTAAAGGGATTTTGAGGGTGGGTGTGTGGGGGGATGTTAGTTGTGGGTTTGATGGGGGTTAAAATGTGGGTTTTGGAAGGTTTTGGGTGGTTTTTGATTGTTTTTTGATTGTTTTTTTGAGTTTTTTTGTGGGTGAGATAAAAAGGAAAGGGGTTTTGGGGATTTATGAGTGTTAGGGTGTGGGTGGATGGAGATGGATAAGGGATTAGGTTATGGAATTAGGATTTGAGATTTTTGACAGTTTGATGAGAGGTTAAAATGTGGGTTTTGAAAGGTTTTGGGGGGGGGGGTTGTAATGTTTTGGAAGATTTTTAGATTTTTTGGAAAAGGAGGGGGGGGGGGGGGGCGATTGAGGAGTTGTGGAGTTGGGATTTGGATTTTTGGGGAAGTTTAAAGGGATTGATGGGGTTAAAGTGTGGGTTTGTGAGATTTTTGTGCTGTTATTTTAGACAGCTTTTGGGTATGTTTTTGGTTTGTTTGATTATTATTGGATTTCATGACAAAATTTTAGATTGTTTTGATAAATTTAAGGGTTTATCTGGCAAATCATTGATTTATAGGGTAAGTTTTGGGGTTTTTTGGTTAATTTTGGAAAGTTTGTAGTAAATTTTGGGTTTTGTGGGTAGATTTGGGCTATTTTGGTAAATTTTTGGATGATTTTGTTAAATGTTTGATTTATTTGGTAGCTTTTTAGTTTCATTTCAATTTTTATCATAATTTTGACTATAAATTTATCAAAAGTCACATTTGTCCACAAAAACAAGGTTAACATTACACCAAAACACATTTTTAAAACCAATTCACAGTCTAACTGTACTTAATCAGGTTTCAATGCCAACCTTCACAACTCAAAAAGAAAAAAATTAAAGATTTATCACCAATTAATTACACACAACATTACAACACCAACTACAAACTCCTTCAAACACCCAAAACCAAACACTAACCTAACCTCAAACCAACAACAACAAAACAAAAAACCAAAAAAAAACCCACCAAAAACAAACTCAATGAACCCATGAATGAACCAAAAACCTCCTTTCCCCACCACAAGATGGCGCCATACACATATCCCACCAACCACTTCCCAAAAAACCACCACATTTCAACTTCCACCCCACTTGTGAACCAATCAACCGTCATCCCCATCCGCAACTCAACTAGAAACAGAACTAGGGTGTGTAGATTCAACGCATGCGCAGTAAAACACAACCAAACACTTATAGATTCGACAAACGGAAAAACGGATCAAAAATACTTTATTTCTCCCCCACCCCACGACGCCATATTTAATAGAAAAAAAACACATTTTAATGAAACAGAAACAAATAGGCCTCGGTAGAGGCCACAATCAACAAGCACAAAAAGGCCGAAATGATTTATACCACCAGGGCCACCCAGTTGGACTTGGCCTCAAACCACACGATGCCCACTCGTTCCAACTGGCCTTGCCTTACACATCGATTAATAAATAAACCACTACTAATCCCCGATATCAACGTAATAATATCACCAAACCACATATAATTCATCCCTTTTTGCGACCGCAAAGTTTTTTTAATTTAATTTCTCTCCCATTTTTTTATATTTTATTCTTGCTCCTCTTTTTACATCATTTTTTCACTCGTCTTGTGTGGTCTTGGCATATTGGAGATGTGGTTGCTAGGTAACTAATGTAGGGCTAGAGATACGGTGAAATCGACCAATCGAAGCGCGCGCCGCTCGCCCATCAATCACCCGGCAGGCCCCGCCTCCCGGCCGAGTGCCCGGATGATAACATGGACTGCCATGAAAACTTCACTACACTCATTCAGTGTGCCGAAATCGTGGATTTGTACACAGTTCTGCTAAACTTGTGGGCAATGTATGAAGTATGAATAATGGATAGCTGGTCTAACCCAGCTTTTAGAAATTTAAAGGTGAGTGCGCATGCATGGGGCGAGAAAACAGGCAACGGTGCACGTTAACTACTGCTAGTATAGCCAACATGGCCTACTATTATTTAGAAAAAAGTAGGAAGTGAGTTTTGAGCTTTGTTTGTAGTAAATCGAAGAAATCTACTATTTCGAGGGTTATATTTTGGAAAATATGAGTGGAATTAATTTTTGGTGTGTTTTTGCGGGTGGTTTTTGTGAAAAAAATTTTAAAAGTTGATTTTACCGCTGTTTTTAACCGATTTTTTTATTTTTCAGGGATCGGATAAACTCCGGCCTCGCAAATCCTCGAGATCGAAAGAAGATTATGATTTACTCACACGGACGAGTTGGCGGGATGCGAATACGGCTCTATCTCAGATTAATAAGGTAAGTTCTAGGGCATTTTTTTTATTGCTTGTGGTTGTGTGGTCTTGTCCTTTTTTTTTGTAGGGCATGTTTATTAAGCGGTGTGATTGGGCGACGCGCGTCACGTGATTTTGTTTATGAAAATTTGGAAAATGATTAAAACATGGTGGTCTAATTATTCGATTTTGTTTGTTTTTCGGGGTTGAAAATTGCTTTGTGGGGATTTTGGGTGCGAGGTGGGGGGTTTTGTGGTCACGTGAGAGGGACGAGGAGGTTTTTGAGGTAAGGATTTGTGGTTTTGCGAGGATTTTTGTAGAAAAAATTGCGATCTTTCGCGTTTTTTCGCGTCGAGTGTTGTAAAATGATGTTTGAATGAAATTCACTCGTGATGATCGCTCGCTACCACTTTGCTTACGTCATTTGTGCGAATTCTTGGCCGTTTGCCAGCCTTGACGACCACCCGCAGTTTCTTCCTGTCTTTAATCCTTTGAATACTATTTCTTGATCGCAGTTTTGTTTACATTTTTTATTCGTGTCGCTCTGAAGTGGAATTTTTGAATTTTTGTGTACGATTTTGCTCGGTTTTGTTGCTAATTTTCTCTTATTTTTGCATTTTCAGGGTAAAGCAACAGGAAATAAAGCAGCTTTATGGCTGAGGAGTATACTTCAGTGTCATCTCTACAAATTGGGATGTTTTATTCAAAAACATGCGGGAAAAGTTCTTTTCGTCGGTTTATTGGTCCTGTCAACGTTCTGCGTGGGATTAAAATCAGCAACTGTTGAAACTGATATTGAAAAATTATGGATTGAAGGTAAAAATGACAAAAATTCGATTTTTTTGACAAATTTATTGTATTTTTTGTGCCATTTTCTGTCGTTTAATCACAAATATTTATGTTTTACGGTTGAAAAAATTTTTTTTTCACATTTTCTCTGTAGGGTTTTTGTTATTTTGTTGGAAACTTGAACTTTGACATGGACAAAATGTAACAGAAAACTGCCTTGAGGTTCAAGGGTGTGTAGTGACCCATAAGATTCCATTTATGGATATTTTGAAAAAGATTTTCAAGTGGGGTGGTTGAAAATGCAGTAATTTATATTATATTTTAGTAAAATATAATATAAAAATGCCTGGAATCCTGAATTCAAAGGGTTGGAATGACAAAAAGCAAATTGAAGTGATGAAAATGTTTTTTGTTGTTCTAACAGGTATTTATCTTGTGGCTTAATTCAGACTTGTTGAATGAATGAATCTTTGAGTGAGCTAATTCAGGAAATACTACACTCATGTCATAAAGATAAACAAGTTTATTTTTAAACTCGATCATAAGTATGCTGAAAACAAATTGCATATCACTGCTCCAGTTATTCATATTTAATCCTCTCAGTTCTTCGCGAAACTATTTATAACCGCAACGAATTGAGCGCAGAATAAATTGGTTTTTGTTTGACCGAATACAAATGTTTCGAGTTTTGAGAATCGAGTGAAAACCAAACTGAGCATGCGCAATGAGAAGAAAATTGGCAATAATAAAATTGCTTAAGGTCACAAGCGGCTACAAAGGTCATATGCGAAGTTGTTTGAATAGAAAGCCGACGGAGGTAATGTTGCATGTGAATTATAATTCATCGGTGTTGTTCCGAAACTCAAGAAGTCTTGTTCGATATCAATGTCGATACTTTGCGGTTAAATGTATCGTGATACCAATCGATTCCGATGTCGAAAGTTTATTTGTGACAAAGAATTTTGTAAAAATTGCAAAAATACAAAGAAAATTGGTGAATTTGATTATTATTTTTAATTTTTGAGTTAATTTGGATAGAAAGAGACCTGAACATATTAAAAATACCAATTTAGTTATTCAATAAATGAGCCATTTAAACACTTTTAAGCTTAAATTAAGAATTAAACGAACTTACCTGTGAAGTTTGATTATAATTCCATCGAAAATATTGAAATTGTATCGCGATATCATTGAGAATTGTTAATTATCGAGTAAATGTAATAATATAGTAAGTTACGTAGTATTGAGACATCAAACTGACAGTCGCACAAAACCGCATAGAAAACCGGCAAAATTGAATTTCTGTCGCCTTATCGTGAGAACTTTGAAATTCTTTAGATAAACCGGAAATATGCAATAAAGCGGCATCTGGCGCCGATTCATTTTTATGGATTATAAAAGGTCGGTTTTCGGTGACACGCCATCTTTTTAGATCTTTCTGGATCTTTTTAGGCTGTGAAAGGAAGGGGAGAATGCGGCATAAGGAGCCGGGGAATAAAATCATCTTTTCTCTTGACAGCTCATACAAATAGCTATTCATCTAGGTGGCAGGGAGTGGCTCAAGGCCCACCTTCCTCGCTCTGTGCGCCTCAATCATGGAGTCGCCTGCCCTGCACACAACGTTTGATGTCTTAATAACTTGGCGTTTCTTAACCGACGCACGTAGTACACACTGCATAATGTTTTTCGGATTTTTAAATGTTTAGGATATGAATTTTAAAGAAAAAAATTTTTTGTTTGTAAGGGGGGGGGGGGGGGGTCGGGTGAGTGATGAAATGAGATAAAGGGTTGTGGAGGATAATATAAATTTTTTTTTTTAGGGTTTTGGAAATAATAAAATGCAAGATTTTCTAAAGTAAAAAAATTTTTTTTTCCAAAAACCAAACTTTTTTTTTTTTTTTTAAAAGCAAAAAAAAAAATTTTTTTGGAAATTTTTTTTCCAATGTTGAAAATTTTTTTGAGTTTCGAAATTTTGAGTTTTTATTTTATTTTTTTTATTTTTATTTTTTTTTTTTTGGAGGGAAATGGTAAGGAAAAATGCTAAGAATTTTTATAGTAGGAAATTGGTTCCAGAAGTGTGAAAAATTTAGGCTTAATTGCCTTAGGTTGGCTCTGGACATTGATTCATTAGAGGATATTTGAGGATTTTTTTTGAGTGGTTATGAAGTGGAAAGGTTTTTTTTTTCTGTTTGGTTTTTGGTGTTTGAATGAGGAATTGGTATTTTCCAGTGGTTTTGGTTTAGTTTTTGGAGTTGGTTTTATGTTTTTGGGTTGGAAATGTTGGTTTTTGGTGTGTTTTATTAGTTTTTTTTCCCTAAAATGTCGGTTTTGGCTTCATTTTTATCAGTTTTTGTGACAAAAAATAGTTTTGGGTTTGTTTTTGAGGTTTTTTACAAGTTTTTGTAGTGGAAAGTTAGGGTTTTGATGTGTTTTATCAGTTTTTACCTAAGAAATATTAGTTTTTGATTGACTTTTATGGGTTTTACTCTAAAAAATTGTTTGTTCTTGGCCTACTTTATTTTTTTTAAAAAGTTTTTTCATTGAAAACTTAGTTTCTGGTTGAATTTTATCAGTTTTTCTGTCAAAAATATTAATTTTACCTCATTTTTATCAAAAATTCCAAACAAAAACTTTCAACTGATTTTCACCAAACTTCATCACAAAAACCTGATTTTTAACTCTTTAAACACTTTCTAAACATTTTTCTAGTAAAAATTCCAGTTTTTGGGTCAAATAACATCACCTTACCACCCAAAAACATAGTCATACCCTTACTTTTATAAAATTCAAAACAAAAACCACTGACTACTTTATTACACAAAAACAGACAGATTTATTACAATTTCGACATAAACAAACATTTTATAGCATTTTAAATTATTTCCAAACCAAAAAAATTAAAAAAAAACCCCAAAAAATCAAAAAATTCAAAAAATTCATCCATTAACTCAGAAATTCTGAGAAAAAGAAGTAGTATTGTTTATTACATGCAAACAAGAGATAATACACTGTTGATGTTGAAATTGTAGTGATAAAAGCAAAGGTTTTATAGTCAATAAAGTGTAAAATGCTTTTAGTTTGGTTTGTGTTCGAGGAAAAGATTATTTTGTGTGTTTCATGGAATTGCAGTAGTTTTGCTGGTTGTGAGATGTTGCTTCTGGAAATTGTCATGGAATTATCTCGATTCCAGTTACAGAAAATTATAGGTTGGCTGTGAGCAGAGCTAGGAATGCAGGACCATCTGCTGTGTGGTGAATTTTTGAAGGACTTGTAGTTGGGCCTTAGGAATGATGCTTGATGAACATTGGGTACAAGTTAAAGTTGGAAATGTTTTTCAAAAGTTGGGGAGGTGGAGAAAATGTGAATTTTGTGGGGGGAAAAGGGGTGGATATTAAGTTTTTGTGGTAAAATTAGGTTAAATTTAGGGGAAAATTTGTTTTTTGTAGGAAATTGGATGGAAATGGAGGAAAAACTGATGTTTTGGAGAGGAAAACTTGTAAAAATTAAGTTTTTCATTAGAAAAACTTAAAAACAAGTGCCAAGAACAAATCAAAAACTATTTTTTTGTCCAAAAAAATACAACAAATCAACAAAAAACTAAGTTTTCTGGCATAAAATTTACTTTTTTATCAGAAAAACTGAAAAATTCACTAAAAACTAACTTTCTCAATCACAAAAACAGAAAAAAAACATTCCAAACCCCATAAAACTTTCAAAACCTTTTCAAAAAACAAAAAAAACAATCCAAAAACCCCATTCCCAAACTCCGCAATGCATCCTGGGAATAGTAGTCAATACAACTCAAACAAATTGCTCAACTGTCTTTTCAGACAAATGGACTCCTCAAAATTACCACGCATGCGCAGTAAACAATCAAAATCCCTCACTCAACATCATCAAAAACAAAAACAAAATGGATGTCCAAAATTTCATTCCTCTTACTGCGCATGCGCAAAATTTTTTACTCAACATTGGAACCAAACTATATCACGTGATCAAATTTAGCATATTTTATCAAACGCAAATAAAAAAGTGAATAATTTATGACTAAAAACATGAAAATAAAGATAAATTAGAAAGGAGTACACATAAAATTGTAAATAAACACATACAAATTTATTCTAATGAGGTAATAAAATTAATAATAATAAAAAATGGCAACCAGAGTGGAGTAGAAAATGTTGAGAGAGAATTTTGAGTTTCAGAGTGTTGACTGGCCTCAGGGTCATGCAATGGCAATGTGTGTGGTCTCTGATGTGGAGGTTTCCCTTTGGGCCAGGCTGACCTCACTAGTCCACTGCAGGAAACAAAGAACCAACCCAGTCTTGCCCCAAAACCCCCTCATCCCCCCTTTTTTCCTAGTTTACCAGGTTTTCTAATTTATGGTTGCTCATTATCCCTTTTTGTGTGAAAATTGGTGGTTTGGGATTTTTAAAGTTTTGAAAAATTTTTTTTTGGAGAAAAATTTGTTTTTGGAATTTTGGAGTTTTGGAATGGAAGTTTGTGTTTTTGTGTGAAAATGTGGTTATGTGGATTTGTTTGTTTAGGAATTTGAGTTTTTGATGATTTTTGAAATATTTTGATCGGAAAAAATTATTTTTTTGGAAAATTTGAGGGTTTGAAATTTTTTTTTGAAAATTTTAAGATTTGTGTGTTTCTATTGAAAATTTGAAGATTTTTATGTTTTTCTATTGAAAATTTTTATGTTTTGCTATTGAAAATTTGAAGATTTTAATTTTTTTTTAAAATCTGGAATTGTTTAAAATATTTTAGAATTAAAAAAAATTTTTTTTTTTAAATTTAAATTCTTTAAATATCTTAAAATTAACAAAAAAAAATTTCTAAAAAAAAATTGAAAAATAATTTCTATAAAAAAATGAAATTATTTTGTGTGAAAATTTGAAATTTGAAAATTTAAATTTTTTTTTTTCAGAGGATGGAAGGCTGGAGAAAGAGATGGAATACATCAGGAAGAATTTGGGTGACGGTGCATGGGATTCGAATCAAATTATATTGCATTTGCCAGGCGAAGAGGGAGCGAATATTTTGCACGTGGATTCAATGCTGGCCCACCTCGACGCAGTTTTGGCAGCTACTCAGGTTCATGTGGAGATGTATGATACGTAAGTTGGATTTATGGCTTGGTAATGAAGGGATTTTTGAGGGGAGTTGGGGATTTGGGATTTCGAAGGTGGGTGGGTAGGAAAGGGTTCTTGGGAATGGGTTGTTTAAAAAAATATTTTCAGGTTATTTTTGTATGATTTTGATCAAAATTTGCTGATTTATGCAGGATTTTCTGAACTTTAGATCCAAATTTGAAAGGTTTATGGAGGTTTTCTTAATTAAGGACCAAAATTTACAGGGTTTTCATAATTATTCACCGAAATTATTTTGAAAATCTTGAAAATTTTGAAGATTTTCAACATAATTGACCAAAATTTAAAAGATTTTTCTAATTGTGGCAAAAATTTACTGATTTTTTATAATTATTGACCAAATTTGCAAAATTTTGCAGATTTTTTATAATTTAGGACAAAATTTCACAAGTTTTTTTACAATTATGGCCAAAATTTGCAGATTTATGCAGATTTTTCAAGAGTTTAAACCAATATTTTACAATTTTTAATAATTTAGGACCAAATTTTTCATAATTATAGCCCAAAATTAACAGATTTTCATAATTTAGGACCAAAAATTACATTTTTTACAACTTACCCCAAAACTTACATTTTTAAAAAACCATCACACACAATTTACAGTTTTTCCCCAATCCCCACCAAACAACAACCAAAACTTACCCCAAAACTTACATTTTTAAAAAACCATCACACACAATTTACAGTTTTTCCCCAATCCCCACCAAACAACAACCAAAACTCACCAACCAAACAAAACACTCCAAAACCATCCTACCATACAACTTTAATATTTATAATTAAACCAAATTCAACCCAATTTAACAATAAACTACACCCAACGTGTGAAAAACAACCGAACCAAAACAAAACCAAAAAAAAAAATTCAAAAAATTCAAAAAAACCCAAACCCCCTCCCCTCCCCCCCCAAAAAAATTTAATATTCCATAATTAATTGCCGTTTCGTATTTTTTAAACTTTCGTACGAAAAACCGCAACCGGCTATTACTAAACGACGGTAAGTTTTTTTCTCGCTAATTAAGACGTTAAATCCCATGATGCAACGTTGCGAATTAAGTTAAGATGGGCATTCGCAGCTCCCGAGGCGGGATCACAATTTGAAGGCTAATGATACCTCTCTCACTCATTCATTAGACATACTAAAAGGCATAAACGGTGTTGGAGTCTGCACGCAAAGTGCTGGGAGCCATTTTTGTTTTGTTCATGTTGTAAGAATGTATAATTTTTTTTGATTTTGAAATTTTTTTTTTTTTTTTTTTTGGTTATTGAAATTATTTTAATATTGAAATTATTTCTTTGTTGTTTGTTGTCAAGTTTGGTGGTTGAAGACCACCCTGTTGGAATGGGTTTTGGGAAATGGGAATTGAGAATGGGGATCGAAGGTTTTGGGTCGGTTTTGGAGTTTAAGGATGTCTGGAGTCGTGGTGGATGGTTGGAACAAGGGATTACAAGGGGTCTCTTTTTTTTTTTCTTTTTTTTTTTTGGAGGGGTTAAATTTTTTTTTTCTGGGGGGAGGGGGTTATGTTGTGAGTTAGTTTAGTTTGGTTGGTTGGTTGGGGATTTTTTTTTTTTTTTCTGTTGGGTTTTGGTGTTGTGGTTGTTAAGTTGTTAGTGATGGTTGTGGAATGTTTGTGGTTTTTAATTGGGTTGTGAGGTTGTTTTAAGTTTTTTATGGTGTTGAATGGAAATATCAAAAAAATGCAATAGAAATTCAATGAAAAAATCAAAATCATAGAAATTTAACAGGAATTACAAAAATTTAATAGAAATTCAACAGGAATTACAAAAATTTAATAGAAATTCAACAGGAATTACAAAAATTAAATAGAAATTAAATAGGAAAAATAGAAGGTACATAGATTTTACCGTTTTATTTTTACGGTTTGTACATATAAGGGACCAGAATAGTTGAAATATGCATTCGAGACCTGATGATGACAACGAGAGTTGTCGAAAAGCTTAGTCAACAAAAATAAAAAAATTTTGTGAATCAAACATACACGTTAAACGAGCGTAAAAATCATAAAATAAAAAAAAATAGATTTTACCACAAAATCAACAAACACAAAATCATAAAAAATCACAAAAATATTCAAAAACACATTACACCCATTTCTTCAAATAACCTTACAAAATTTAACCAAAAAATCACAAATCTTTAATAAACATCAGCAGGAATTCAACAGAACAACAAACCCAAACCAAAACAACTTCAACCTAATTACTGACAACCATATTAAATCCCATAATACAACATAATTACCTCATCACAACAATGGAGAACTCCATTTTGGGACTCACAATGGCTCCCAGCAACCTTGCAATTATTAATTACACCACTCAACCCAACCACAATAGGAAAATTAGATGTATAAACTGATTCAGCTCTTTTCTCATTCTATTTCTCATTTTTTTTAACTTTTGACTTTCCACTCAACTGACAGCTTTCTCAAACAACTTTATGCACTGTAATGTTTGAGTTTTTTGTGGTTATGAAAATTCAATTTTATAAATTAGATACACAATCTGGATGACTTAAGATTTTTTTGTGCATATCATGGAATGCTTTTTTTTTAATTTAAAAAAAAAAATTTTATAAATGTTTTGAATGAATTTTTTTTTTATTTGAGCAATGTTTTTAGATATTTGCATATTTGTGTATATTTTTGAAGATTCTACAGTCTATTGCATATTTTTGCATATTTTAAAACAATTTTGTAGATTTCTACATTTTTTTAAATACAAATTTTGTAAATTTTTTTTTCACATTTTAAATGATTTTTGCAAATTTTTTATTAAAAAATTTTTCACATTTTAAGAAAATTTTTTGACATCTTTTACAATTTTGTGTGGATTTTTGCAAATGTTTTGCATGTTTTGTGCAACATTTTCAGTTAATTGTAGACTTTTCTGTGTTTCTGTGAAATTTCTTAATATTTTACAGTTTTGCACTCATCTACAATATTTTGCAGATTTTTGCACATTACCCACAAATTTATGCAGATTTTGCAGATTACCCACAGGTATATGCAAATTTTTGCATATTTTTAAAATCTTTAACTGATTTTGCAAGTTTTTTGATGTCTTTAGCAGATTTTTGCACATTTTTACAATCTTCAACTGATTTTTGCAAGTTTTTTGATATTTTTTGCAGATTTTTGCATGTTTTTTGATGTTTTATGCAGACTTTTGCATGTTTTTTGGTAGATTTTTGCACAAATTTTGCAATTCATTGTAAAATTTGCAACATTTAAAAACATTTTCACATTTTCCACATCTTATTTTAGATTTTTAGATTTTTACAGATATTATGCTGATTACCCACAACATCTTGCATACTTTAGCACATTTTATGCAACATTTTTACAAAAAAAAAAATTCAATAACACAAATTTGCACAAACTCCAACTCCCATTGCCACATGAAACCTTTAATCCGACCTGTGAATGAATAACTTGTAATACTAGCAAAGAATGTTTTGCATTTTTCAACATTGTACACTACCAGTGTTGTTTCTGATCTCTGTGTGGTCTGCAGCTGAAAGTTGTCAGCCGTCGAATCCCACGACAGTCTCAGTTTCTACCTCACTCTAGACATAACACTCATTGTTTTCAATTGGGGGATCCGAGCACTTGGCTCTGCTGTTTACCTTCCAAACTCCCATATGCTCCACACATGTGCAGAAAGGAAAAAATTAAAAGTTGAAATTGGATGGAAACTGAGTGACAACTGATTACACAAGGTTTTCAAAATGAGGAAAAAATTAGGGGTGAAAATTGAGGGTAAATTTTTTTTTTTAAATAAGGGGGAATGTGATGAATAGTGAAAAGGTGGCATCTGTCAACACTGCTTCATTTGCCAGTTTATTTTTGTACTGATAATTATTCCATCATATTTTTAGGGTTTGGAAATTGAAGGATTTGTGCGTTTCGCCAACATATCCGTCGTTTGAAGATGGGCTTTTGGAACAGGTATATATTATTCAAAATTTTTTATTTTATTTTTTTAAATTTTTGCACAAAAAGTGTAAATTTTGGTAATTTGTGCAGTAAATTTGCAGATTTTTATTTTTGTTTTGAAATTTTGCTAATATTTTGCATGTTTTGTACTAAATTTTTTTTTTAAAAATAAAAATTATCAATTATTAATTTTTTAATTCTGTGTTTAGATATTTGAAAAATTAATGCCATGTGCCATTATAACTCCCTTGGATTGCTTTTGGGAAGGATCGAAAGTGGTTGGACCGGATTATCCGATACAGATACCGTAAGTATTAAAGAAAAAAATATTCCCTCCTTTAAAAAGCCCTTTTTAAGGAAATCTGTAGATAATCAGTAGATTGTTTTATATTTTTGAAGTGATTTTGATGGGAAACTAGAAAATCTTTACAAAATTATAAAACCTTCAAAATACCTTAAAAAATAGAAAAAAAAATAGAAAAAAATATTAAAGTGGTCAAAAAGTCATTTTCTTGTAAATAAAAGACTAAAATTGACTAAAATATCCAAAAATCAATTTTTTGGTGATTAAAAACAAAAATTGACCAAATTTGAATTTTTAATGTAAAATTATAAGTTTCAAAATACCTTTAAAAAATTTGAAAAAAAATTTGAAAAAAATGAATAAAAAGAAGCCCCACCAAGAAAAGTCAGCCAAAAAGTATGTGTCATTGAAATAGACTTGTGATGCTGGGTTAGTTGCAAGTTGAGTTGTAGGAGAGAAAAAAAAATGGCGGCGGAACCTCTGTGGCGACCACCCACTTAGTAGAGAGCAGCTGTGTGTCATTGTCTGCAAAACCCAGTGGCACTTGCTGTTTTCAAAGGGTTAGAAGTCCCCAAAAACAAAAAAAATTACAAATTATTTTTTAAAATTCCAAATTACCCACAATTCATTAAATTATAATTGAAAATGGAAGAAATTAACACATATGGAGTAAGTAAACAGATTTGGGTGTGTAGTAGTAGGAATGAAGGGGAGGGGAAATGAGTAGGGGTTGGGGGTAAAGGAGAGGAAATGGTTTCCACCAGAGAGGAAGTAGGGGTTGAAGGGGGGAGTCCCATAGGGGGTGATTGGTTGAGGAGATTCCCTGCTGTTGGACATGGAAGGTGGGCTGTGTCAGATTTGTCACTTGTGATGTCTCTTTTTGAGACAGGAACATTTCTCAGGTTTAGTTGAATACAACTTACTTTTCTTTTTCAACCAAAAGCAAAAAGTTAAAGTTTACTTTAAAATACTTAATTTTTGGATTTTGAGAATTGAGTGCCCAGCTATAAAAATCTAAAGATTATCTGCAGATTTTTTGAAATTTTTTTTGAAAATTTTTACAAGTTTTTTTTTGCAGTTTTGTGGCTGATTTTGTAGATTTTTTTACAGATTTTCTACAGTTTTACTTCAAAATCTACAGATTTACTGCAGTTTAATTTCAAAACATAAATATTCTACAGATATACAGATTTTTCGTTGAAAAACTTTAAAACAAACTGCATATTGGCTAAAAAATTTGTAGATTTTTTTAGCTGGATGTTTCTGCTAAATCTGTCATTTAAATAAAAAAAATAGAAATTTAGAAAATTAAATAGAAATGTAGAAAATTTAATAAAACACTTTTGTAATTGTTGGTGCGGCTTTAAATTTGGTATTAGGATTGGGCTCGAAAGACTGAAAACCAAATCCTAATCCCGGCTAAAAAAATCTACAAATTATTTGCAATTTAAAAAAAAAAAATTTGGATGCAAAATCTGTAGAAAATCTGTAAAATATTTATATTTTCGAAATTAAATTATAAAAAATCTATAGATTTTGAAGTAAAACTCCAGAAAATCTGTACAAAATCTACATATTACTGTGATTCATATTGCAAAAAGAAAGAAAAAAAGATTTACAAAAATTTACTATAATTAAATTTATTGTAAAAATGGTTTCCGGTAAATTTCGTAAAGTATTTTTTACAATTTTAAATTAAATTATTGTAAATTTTTCCAAATCTCATTTTTTATTTATTTTTCAAACCCCAAAAAAATTTTTTTTCTATTATTTTCAGTGAATGGCATGGTGGACCGGTTCAGTGGAGCAATTTGAATCCAATGGAGCTGTTAAAATTAATGAAATTGACATTTTCTTCACCATCTGATTCTATTGAGTCCTTTATGAAAAGAGTAAGTTTTTATCTATGGTGTTTATTCTAGTTTTCTATAGACTGGATTCCATGCGTTCCATTTGAGTGGGTTTTTCAATCCGCTTAGATTTATACCCCAACCCCTCTTTTCTCTTTCCTTTCTTTTTTTATAAGGGTTTAGATGATGAAGGAATTTTTTTTTATATTTACTTATCCACTTTATTTCACCCCTCTTCTTTAAAATCCAGTTTAGGGGGAATTAATTTAATTCCAATTTATCTCTGAATGTTTTTATTTGGGGGAACAACTTGGCAGATGTTTTTCCACTTTTTTTGTAATTTAATTTATATTAAGGCTGTAATTAAGCTGAGAGTTTGGCTGGGACTACTGTGAATTTTATGTGCGTTTTTGGTCGATTTATGAGTCGATTGATTTACCGCTCGGAGTTCTATATATTGAATGGAATAGAGGTGGTGTATTTTAGCTTCCAGATGTTTCTGCTGAATTGAACGGCGGATGCAAAGGTGTCGCGGCACTTTTAAATAAATTTTAGACTGCTAAGTTTTTTTCTGTGAAAGGAACCTAAAATGTCTAAAGTTGGTCTAAAATTTATTTAAAGTTGTCTAAAATTGCCCAGTCTTTTTTAATTGTCTACAATAGGTCTAGTGGTCTGTAATTAGTCTAAAGGTAATTAAAATAGTCTACAATTACCTAAAGTAGCTTTTAATAGTCTGAAATTGGTTTGCAATGGTTATGGTAATAACAAGAAATAAAAAAATTACTGAAATTAGTTTAATGTTAATAAAAATAATCTAAAATTTGTCTTAAATTTAATAACATTAGTTAAAAATTGGTCAAAAATTCTTTTCAATTTTAATTCTTTCAAGAAAGTCTAAAATTGGTTTAATCTTGACAAAAACAGTCTACAATTGGTCTAAAATTGATAAAAATACCCTTAAATTAATTTAAAATATGTCTAAAATGTTCTAAAAGAGATAAAAACGGTCTGAAATTGGTCTAAAAGAGAGAAAAGATAGTCTGGAATTGGTCTAAAATGGACGAAAATAGTCTGAAATAGGATTACAGTTTAGTTCGAATAGCCTAAACTGCCTGAAATTGTCTTAAAATAGTTCAAAATAGCTCTTAAATGATCCAGAACAGTCAAAAATTAATTAAAAATACTTCAAAATATCTTTAATATTCAAAAATTGTCTAAAATCATTCGAAAGTTAGTCTGGAATTGGTCTAAAATGGACGAAAATAGTCCGAAATAGGATTACAGTTTAGTTCAAATAGCCTAAACTGCCTGAAATTGTCTTAAAATAGTTCAAAATAGCTCTTAAATGATCCAGAACAGTCAAAAATTAATTAAAAATACTCCAAAATATCTTTAATAATCAAAAATGGTCTAAAATCATTCGAAAGTTAGTCTAAAACAGCCCAATATCAACTGAATCGCACAAAACTAATCTTTAAAAAATCTCTAAAATTAACCCAGATAACTCTTCACGCACTTTAAAACCACCCAAAACAGAAATAAATCATCACCAATCACTCAAAAGACTGATTCACTGCTCGCATCCATCCCAAACCACTGGGAGTTTCCTCTACTCCAAATTTACAATCCCTAATTCCAAACTCCCAATAAATCTACTTATAATTAGCACGTTAATTCCGTCTCTTCGCAACCCACCGCTAACCCACCATAACATCTTCAATCAACCCAAAAGCCGATTGATTCACCGCTCGGAGTTAAAAATATTTCCTTCTTTACCAAAGGCTGGCGTCACGACTGCATACCAGGAAAAGCCGTGCCTCAACCCTTCGGACCCGGAATGCCCCAACACTGCTCCGAACAAGAAGTCGAAAGCGGTAAGTGTAAACAACGGTAAAGTTGAAAGGAAATCGGCATAATGTGTGGAAGGAAAAATAAAAAGTGGGGAAAAGCGCATGAAATACATCACGGCACCGTGAAATGGACCCGTGACAGGCGTAGCCAGAGCCGGGCAGCGAGGGAAACACTGAAGGGGCCGAGTGTGGAGACTGGTGCCATGAAAAGGCTAAAAGTTTGGCGTCGGGGTCTTTTGATGTCGATTTCGACATTCCGAAAGAGTCTTTAGAAAGTGTAACCAAGAAAGATTGAGTTGGAAAAAGTTGAATGGAGGGTGGGGTGGTGGGTGGTGGGTGGGGAGTGGGGGGGAAGTGACATTTGAGAGTTGGCAAATTGAATCAAAGTCAGTTTGAAGTTGTTTTTGAATGAATCGATGGCAGGAAATGTGGTGGGAAAGCTGAACCAAATGTTGGTCATGGTGAATTAGTGTTTGGAGGAATGGGGAATGGTGTAAGCAAACTTAGTTATTTTTCAAATTTAACTAGGGCTTAGAAGTTGGTTATGTGTTATGCAGATTTTTAGAAGTTTTTTTGAAGTTTTTGTAAGTTTTTTTGGCCGATTATGTGGATTTTTTTTTTTTTTTTTTTTTTTTTACAGATTTTCAAGTTTTACTTGAAAATCTACTGATTTTCAAGTTTTACTTGAAAATCTACTGATTTTCTGCAGTTTAATTTTGAAAAAATAAATATTCTATAGATTTTTAACAGATTTTGAAGAAAATCTGTAGAAAAACTTGAAAAAAACTGCAAATCGGCCAAAAAAAACTAGGCAAAGTAGACAAACATTACGCAGAAATCTAAATTTCTTGATGAAACTAATTAATTTCTTCGGTGTATGCCAGAAATGTATATTAATACATTTCCAATTATACTGGAATTTGTTCTCCACATACCCACAAAAATATTTCCTTGAGACGACTCCTCAAGTATTTTCATACCCTGTTACCTCAGGAATGGCCAGTATGTACTTAACATGACCAAGGGTTGAATGAGGCATAGCATGTTTGTGGATCAACATTCCATCTATTGTGATACTATTGTCAGAGTTGTTGCATTTGAATTTATTATTTTTGTTTATTTTAGCTTCCAGATGTTTCTGCTGAATTGAACGGCGGATGCAAAGGTGTCGCGGCGCGATACATGCATTGGCCGGAAGAATTAATAGTTGGCGGAGTAAGGAAAAACAGAACTGGACATATAATGAGGTAATGATACAACAAATAATTTGAAGTTATTTGGCCACTTTTAGCAAAAAATATAAAATTTTAGTAAAAAATTTGTAAAATATTAGCACAATTTAAAAACAAAAATTAAAATCGGCAAAATTACAACTGATTTACTGCATAAATTACTGAAATTTACATTTTTTTTGCAGAAATACAAAAATTTTGCATTTTTTTAATTTTTAAAATTTTTATTTTTATTTAGAGCGGAAGCGATTCAAACTGTTATTCCATTGATGGGCGAGAGACAGATGCATGAGTTTTGGAAGGATAATTATAAAGTTCATAATTTGAATTGGAACGAGGAGAAAGCGAAGGAGATTATTGAGACTTGGCAAAGGAAGTTTGCGAGTGAAGTGCAGAAACATGTAGCGACGTCGAATGTTACGAGACATCAGCGGATAACTGCTTTTTCGACGACGTCCCTGTCGGATATTTTGAGAGATTTTTCTGAGATTAATGTCACGAAGATTGTGTTGGGATATTTATTTATGGTAAATTGGAAGTTTGGAATTTTGAAGTTTTGGTTGGGGGTTTGATTTTTGGTTAAATGTTTTGATAGTTTGATTGAAATTTTAGATTTTTTGAATGAATTTTTGAATTTCTAATTTCTGAATTTTTTATTGAAATATCATCGAATTTCTGAATTTGTTATTAAATTCTTGAGTTTTACATTTTACATTTTACTTCAATAACTCATTCAATTCTTGAGTTTTTAATTAAATTTTCATTGAATTTTTGAATTTTTCATTGAATTTTTGAATTTTTCATTGAATTTTTGAATTTTTCATTGAATTTTTGAATTTTTCATTGAAATTTCTTTAAATTATTTGAATTTTTCATTGAAATTTCTTTAAATTATTTGAATTTTTCATTGACTTTTTGAATTTTTTTATTTAAATTTTGATTTTTTCATTGAAATTTTATTTAAAATTTGAATTTTATATTCAACTTTAGAATTTCTCATTCAATTTTTAATTTTGTATTTCCAGCTTATTTATACATGCGTATCCCTTCTACGTTGGTCCAACGTGGTAAATTCCCAAAGCGGCATTGGCTTAGTCGGCGTATTACTCATAGCAATGTCAATTGCAGCTGGACTGGGATTCTGCGCGCTACTTGGCATTACATTCAACGCATCTACAACACAGGTAACAACAAACCAAAATAAAAAAAATTTCCAAATCCCTTACATTTTTCCATTTCACAGATTGTGCCATTTCTTGCCTTGGGTCTCGGCGTCGATTATATTTTTCTACTCACACACACTTACGCCGAAAATGTTACCAATGAGATTTCAGTTGAGGTGAGAAAATAATTTAATATTTTTAAAAGTTGAAATATTTTGTATTTTTTACAATTTTTTCTTCTTTTTAATTTTTCTTGGATTTAGTCGAGGTAAGTTAAAGTGTGTGATTTACAGTGACATTTATTATAAACACACATTTGGAAAAAGATTGGCACCTAATCCATCAATTTTTGTTTAAAAAAGGGGGAATGTGGGGGTTGAGTGGAAATTAGTTTTAACATCTGGGTTTGGCTAAATATGTTTTAATTAAAATTTGAAAAAATTTGAAAAAAAAATTTTTCTGAGGGGAGGTGGGAGGGGCGAGGGGAACATGTGGGAATTATTTTTGGGGGGAATTAAAGTTTTTTTGAATTTTCAAAGAAATTCCAATAAATAAATAAAAATTCCAAAAAATTAAGTTTTACTTTTGGGAATTTTGTTATTTTGGAATTCTAAAAATTCAAAAAAATTAAATTAAAAAAAATTTTTTTTTAATATTTTGATGTTTTGGAATTTTTTTTAGATTTTTTAAACAATTTTTTAATTAATTGATTAATTAATTCTTTATTTTTATTTTTTTAAGGAGGAAACCGGTGAATGTTTGAAGCAAACTGGACTCAGCATTTTGCTAACATCGATTATCCATATGATCGCATTCTTCGCAGCTGCCACAATGCCCATTCCAGCTCTTCGTGCATTTGTGCTTCAAGCTGGGATCTTAACGTTCTTTAATATGGCCTCGTCGTTGCTGATATTCCCCGCTGTAGTCAGCTTGGATTTACGGCGAAGGGAGTCGAAGCGGATTGACATTTTCTGCTGTTTTGTTAGGTAATAATAGAAATCTGTTAAAATGTTACATTGGTTACAGAAAAATTGGCATAAAATGTTAAAAATTTGAGAAAAACTTTGAAAATTATTTTTAAAATTTGTAAAAAAGTCTTGAAAATTATAGAAAATAATTGTGAAATCATTGAAAATAATAGAAGAAATTGTGAAAAACGTTGAAATTTATAGAAAAAAATTATAAAAACTGTTAATTGAAAAAAAATCGGTAAAAATTACTGAAATATTTATGATAAACGTTAAAATTATTGTTAAAAAGGGTTAAAAAGTGTTAAAAAATTACAAACATGAGAAAATTGTGGGAAAAAAAATTAAAAACTCACTAAAACCACAAAAAATTTTATTTTCCAGTTCCCAAGACGACAAAACCAACAAAAATACTCCAATTCTACCAACAATAGACCCAACTCCAAAACGCCAAACAGTAACCCGCACCATCTCACCCGATGGTCACCACGTAACAACAATCCTAGCCCAAGACGACACTTGGCCAGCCCAAGTCTCCTCGTCACCATCGGTCGAATCACTAGCAACAACGTGCAACTCAACTTCAACCAGAGAACTAGTAACAGACAAAAACAACAGCTTAAAGGACCGGTGGCTCAATGGGTGTCTAAATACTCAAAACGAGTGTTACGTTTGGTCGCTAACGTGCTTCGCTAGAGACTTTTACGGACCAAATTTACAGAAAACGTCGGTCAAGGTAAAAAAAAAAATTTTTTTTTAATTAAAAACTTTTTTTTCTAATAAAAATTAAAAAAAATAAAAAATTTTGAAAATTAATTTTTTTTATTTTAAGGTGACGGCCATGTTTGTTTTTGTGTGTTTGTTGGTGATGAGTGTTTGGGGCGCACTGCGAGTGTCGAACGGATTGGATTTGACGGATATAGTTCCGCACGATTCGAGCGAATATCGGTTCCTGCACGCGCAGAACGAATATTTTGGATTTTATAATATGTTTGCGGTAACTCAGGGAAATTTTGAATATCCGACGAATCAGAGGCTGTTGCAGGAATATCACGATGCGTTTGTGAGAGTGGAGAATGTGGTGAAGAATGATGATGGTGGATTGCCTGATTTTTGGCTTAGTATGTTCAGGCAGTGGTTGAAAGGTGATTTGAATTTTTTTTTCTGTAATTACATTTGACGTTTGATGTTTTTAAAAATATTTTTTCATATCTTGAGATTTAAAAAAAATCCTTTTCTTGCTGTTTATAATTTTTTATTATTAATAACGTTTGCATTCTTTTAGAACATTTCATAATAATTTTCGCTTTGTTTCTAAGTAATTTTTCACGCTTTCAAAAATATCTTTTTATTCTGTATATGTAATTTTTTTAATTTTTTTAATGCTTTTTTTAGTTTTTATATTTTCCATGTAATTTTTGCATATCTTTTCATATCTTACTGATTCTTCTATATTATTTACATTTTTCAATTATTGTAAATTATGAAAAATTAGTTGTTTTTTAGAAGTGTGAAAATTTTTGAAATTTTTAATGAATTTTATCATTTTTCAATTGTGAAGAATAATTTTTATATCTAAATTTTCATATTTTATGAGAATTTTTAATAATTATTCACATTTTAAAAATAATTTTTATATTTTCAATGATTTTCTAAACTAACATTTTTTATCGATTTTTCATGTTTTCAATGATTTTTCCATGATTTTCAATGAATTTCCTATTATTTTCAATATTTTTTCCATTATATTTCACATTTCTCTACAATTTTTCAAATTTTCCAATACTTTTCACACCACGAACAACTTTAACATCAACTCCATTTTTCACAGGCCTCCAAGAAGCATTCGACGAAGACTGGGCCAACGGCTGCATCTCCCAAGAATGGTGGCACAAAAACGCTTCAACCGACGGCATTCTAGCATACAAACTCCTAGTACAAACGGGCCAAGTAGACAACCCGGTCGACAAATCTCTCGTAAGCAAAAAAAAAAAAAAAAAAAAATTGAAAAATTTGTAAAATAAAAAAAAATCTCATTCGCAGGTCACAAAACTCCGCTTAGTCAACGACGACGGCATAATAAACCCAAAAGCCTTCTACAACTACCTAACTGCCTGGGTCTCGAACGACCCACTCATATACTCAGCCTCGATGGCGAACCTTCGCCCGGAACCGAAAATGTGGATCCACGATGCGGGAGACTTCGAACTGAAAATCGCCAAATCCCAGCCCTTAGTCTACACTCAACTACCGTTCTACCTCAACAAACTCAGCACGACCGAACAAGTGACGTCGACCATCGAAGCGGTCCGCGACATTTGTCGGCGATTCGAGGAACGTGGACTTCCGAATTTCCCCACCGGAATTCCGTTTACTTACTGGGAACAGTACCTGAGCCTGCGGTTTCATCTGTTTTTGGGACTCGTGTGCGTGTTGGCGGCGATTTTTATAGTGCTGTCGGTGGTTTTGGTGAATCCGTGGGCGGCGACGCTGGTTGTGGCGATGTTGGCGGCGATCGTGTTGCAGTTGTACGGGTTTATGGGGATGATTGGTGTGAGGTTGAGTGCGGTGCCGGCTGCGATTTTGATTGTGGCTGTGGGGATTGGAGTGGAGTTCACCGTGCATGTTTGTGTGGTAAGGAGATTTTGGTTTTGAATTTTTTTAAAAATATTTGATTTTTTTTTTTGAAAAAATTTGATTTTTTTCTGAAAAATTTTGACTTTTTTTTCTGAAAAATTTTGACTTTTTTCTGAAAAAGTTTGATTTTTTTCTGAAAAATTAACTCTTTTTTACGGAAATTTGTGAAATTATTGAAATTGTTTTGAAAATTTATGGAATTATTGAAATTTTTTCGAAAATTTGTGGAATTCTTGAAATTTTTCTGGAATTTTTAAATTTTTTTGATATTATTGAAATTTTTGGAATTTTTGTGAAATGGTTTTTGAAAAAGTTTTGAATTTTTTTTTGAAATTTTAAAAAGAAAAAAAATTGATATTCTCTGAAAATATGTGAAATTTTTATCGAGTTTTAAGATTTTAAAAAATTCTGAAATTTTTCGGAGGGGTTTTGATTACTTTTTTTAAATTTTTTTAATTTTTTTAATTTATCAATTTTTAAAAAATTCTTTTAGGGTTTTCTTACGAGTATCGGAAGTCGGAGTCGAAGGATATGTATGAGTTTGGAGCATACGTTTGCACCGGTTGTTCACGGCGGATTGTCGACGCTTTTGGGGGTGTTGATGCTGGCGTTTTCTGAGTTCGATTTTATTGTGAGGTGAGGATTCTGTAAATATGGATTTGAGTTTATGGTTTGCTGATGAAAATTTTTTTTAGTGTAAAAATTCCTTTTAGCATTTTTTTTCACTAAAAAAAAAAAAAAAAAATTGGGTCAAAAATATAAAAAATTAATTTTTTTTGGAAAAAAAATTAGGAAAATTGAATATTTTGTGGAAAGAAGTTAATTTTTCCAACAAAAATCGAAAAAAAATTTTTTTGTATCAGAAATGCAAAAAATGAAGTTAATAATGGAAAATTTGGAGAAAAGTTAATTTTTTTCTCCTAAAAACTGCCTAGTTTTACTCATTTTATTATTTAAAACATAAAAAAATGACGAAAAGGCCTAATTCAACCATTTAAAAAAAATTATTTAATATAATTTTTTAACATCAAACCAACAACTCGCATTCAACCATAATCACCATTAAATATAAAATTTACAAACCAAACATCATTTTTAATTCCAGATATTTTTTCTACGTTCTATGCGCTTTGGTAATCATCGGATTACTCAACGGTCTTTTATTTTTCCCAATTCTTCTTTCCCTAATCGGACCTTACGCAGAGGTAAATTTAAATAACTTAATTTAACTTAAATTCAACAGAATTAATTAATTTTTTTTTTAAAAGGTGATTCCAAAGGATAATCCAGACAGAATAGCAACGCCAACTCCAGAACCGTCGCCGCCGCGAGTTAGATACAAGTGCAAGAAAACAAAACCAGATTTGCAACAAAACAGACGGATGTATCCGTCGGAAATATCGTTGTCGACGATAACGGAGGAGCCGCAGTCTTGGCAGTCCTCGCATGAAATCGTCGTTCAACCGGAAGTGGTTGTGGAAACAACTACGTCGTATCCTCCGTGCGATGAAACGAGAGAGCAGGTAAAGAAAATGTTTAGAAAATTGGAAAAATTTGATGAAATATTCAAGGAATTCAAATTTGAAAAAATATTCAAAAAATTCAAAATTTTTTGCAAATTTTAAAACGTATTCAAAAAATAGAAAAAAAAAATAAAGGATAAATTGAATTTTTTGAAGAAAATTGAACTTTTTTACTTGAAAAAATATTCAAGCAACTCAAAAAAAAAAAAAAAATTGAAGAAAAAATATTCAAAATATTCAAAAAAATTCAAAAGTTGAATATTTTTTAATTTAAAAGAATTTTCAAAAATATTTAAAAATATTCAAGGAAATTGAGAAAATTCAAAAATGTTTAAAAATATTCAAGGAAATTGAGAAAATTCAAAAATGTTTAAAAACATTCAAAAATAATTTTAAAAAATCTTTAAAATGTTCAAAAAAAATTTCAAAAAGTTCAAATTGATCCACAAAAAATTAAAATCCTGCATAAAATTTAAAAAAACTTAACATACAAATTTCTAATAAATAAATTTTTTTCTTTACACAGCAAAACTCATCAAGTACAAATATTCCACTTAATTATCCAACGGCAGTAACGACTAAAGTAACAGCAACTGCTAAGGTTAAGGTGGAAGTTCACACACCCTTTCCAGGTAAACAAAATTACAAAAAAAAAATAAAAACATAAATCTCAGTATTTATCAAAAAATTAATAAAATAATTTTTTTCAGGTGGTGCTAATAGGGAATCAAATTATAAACACAAGAAGAGAAAAGAAAACGAAACCAGATGAAAAATTGTATTAATTATAATTAAATTAATGAAATTTAAATAGAAAAAAAGACAATTATTATTTAATTTATAACAAATAAGGAAAATTGTACATGATAATTCGTAATTTTATACAAAATTGTATAAGAGTGGTTTTTGTGTGTATTTTTTTAATTTATTTTTCAAGATGGCGGTTTTTTCTATGTTTTATAATATTTTGATGAGATTTTTGAGGCAGCTTTTTTATCAGTATTTTTTTAATGAAAAGTATTGTCACATTTTTACATAATTTACAATTAAGATGACCTGTTGATATGAATTCTGGGTAATTTATTATACATACGAACATAAGTGTTTTGAAATTTTTTTAAATCATCCATTTTTGAAATTGTTTATTTTTGTACATATTATTGAACACATTTCATCATTGTATAGTTCGTTTTTGTAACAAAAATAATAATAATATATTGACAATATGCTTATATGTAATTTGTATAAACAATATGATTGTTTCTAATAGAAATTATAAAATAAAACAAGTGAATTAAAGTGGATATTTTTTTTTTCTCAAAAAAACATCGAAATTATCGATGAAGCAGTGAAGTTATTAGTTGAAGCGTCATTTAAAAGTTGCTGTTTAAGATGCTCACAAAACGGCGATGAATAATAAAAATAAAATATGGCGGTTGATGTTGAAGAGGCGATGAATCCGTGTAATGAAAGTTGTTTATGTTTAGATTGTGGAATAAGGATCAATGAGTTTTTAGGTTTTATAATCGTATTTATTCGTGTATAATTAACATTGTTTAATTGATTATTTTTTTGGATAAAGGTTAATATAAGATGCGGCCATGAGCTTTTGTCGGTTGTTACGGTAAGTGGTTCTATTTAAATTTTAGTTTATTTAAATTTTATTAGATTAAGTGACTTTGTGATAGAAATGTGTGAATATAACTTATACGTAACTTTTATTTCATTCACATATAGTAAGTTTATGTAAAGGATGTGTGATAGTAATCATATTTTGTGACATCTAATATAGACAAAAAGGTTTCTGGCTATTTTCAAACCTAAAATATCTGCTTTTGTCATATATGCTACATTATTGCTACATATATTTCACTTTATATCATTTTAAGAAAAACAAGTTAATTAACCTTAAAAAGGTTACGAGGCCGATCTGTTTTTGAAATAATTAAGTTTTCTATAGTTAGGTTAGAAAGTGTTAATTAATAAATTCACAAGTTGTCATTGCGGTATTTCATTAAGTTATTGTAAAATTCACTAAGGTATAATGAATATTCATTGTATTGCAAACTATTTCACTTGGAACAAATACATTTTTTTTCTTAAAGTTATAAAAACATATTTCAAATTTATGCATTTTATATGAACATTACCTTGATATTTTTGCTATTAAATCTTTTCCCATTCAAAAGTTAAATGAAACTGTGGGAAAATGAACTGTGGCGTAAGAACACTGCTATCCACTCCTAACTGATTTCTATGTTAGGAAGCACTGCAGTGCAAAGTAAAGCTTACGAGGCCTTTAGGCCTCGTAAGAAAAATTATTTTGTTAGCTGTGACTCCCAATTATCTAGGCAATTGGGAAATTGACTACCATGGATAATTGAATCCTGGATAACTCACAAATATAAAATAGTGCATCATTAATACACATAAACAATAAGATTATGCATTAAACACATTGTACATACAAACATACACAATGAAATGGGTTTGTGATGAAAATGAGCAAAAAAACTTGTTTTTGCATCATAACTCTTGTGAAAAATTTAAAATTCACTAGTCTGGGACTCAACTAAGCCATAATAGGTCTCTGATGTATTAGAAATGTTAGAGACTTATTTGGCCATGTTTTTATGCTATTGGATGGAAATTTCGGAAGTTAACCTAACCTAAAATTTTAAACCCGGATAATCAGGAGCCTGTATGTGATAAATCATGCACAAACTAAACTTGTTGAAGTGACAGTGTAGTTTATGTGAAGAATTTCTTAATTGAACTAAGAAATTGAAATTAAAGTTGCTAATTGCATCATAGCTTAAATCAAAGTTTAATTTTTAATCCCGAGCGAAGCCGGGTTAATTAGCTAGTAGTACAGTAAAATGAACAGCTGTGTTCAGGAACATGTAAGTGATATCTCGGTTTTGGAACAATCTGCTGTGATTAGCTGATGGGAAATCAGCACCTTAGCTTCCTATTGGCTGGTGCTGTATGAGTTTGGCTTCACCTTAAGCTAGTAAACGATCATTCTTGTATTACCAGAATCATTTATATTTTTGTTGGTTGTTAAACAAATTTTTCAAAAGAGTTCCAGTTGATATTATTGGTTGCAGCATATAAAACTTAAACACAAACGGGAAGAGGTGGGTGGGGCAGGATTGATGCATGCACGTTTCAGTTGATACACTGGTACAATTCGAGCACTGTTTTAGAGTCGTTTTTTAATTAAATCCAAAAGGTTTCACAATGATTCCTAAACGATTGAGAAACTGTATCATAATGATATCAGTGAAATCATTATGATTAAGTTTCTGAGGACATCTAATGCCAATCAATGCAGTTTAAAATTCAAATTTTCAAAGAAATAAATAATTACTGTTTGTTATTTCTGTAAAATATGGCTTAATTAACTTTGAATATGTCATAGTATTTCTTTCGTCCCTAAATTAAATAAAATAATATAAATTTATTTAAAATTCATTTATTCAAATAACTTATTTAATTTGACAATACCCTCTTTAAATACATGCTTTCAATCATTGGACCACAACTTTTCATTGCCATTAAATCTTTCAGAACTGTACGGTTGTCCATGTAAAAGCTATACCAAGAGTAACATTTTTCTGTTTTGACAATTTAAAAAAGAAAATGAAATGTAAAATTTGTAATTATTAATTGAGCAATTTCTTACTTTGTCCTGTGTGCTGAATTTCATTTTCGTAACGAATAGTTGCATCTGTGAAAGTGGCCGCAACATATAACTGGGAAATCGCCAGCGACTGATTCATCCAGAAAATCAGAATAAACTCTTGTAGGTTTTGTTATATAATAATTTATCCTTTCCCAAGACTGAAAGAGGCAAAGAGATATTCCGACGCAGATTACGGTCATGCAGCAAATGCGGTATGGCTTCGACAATTTTCCATCAAACACTTTTTGCAGTCCGGGAATAACAGCTTTTGTTGTTTGTTGTAACTTGAAATATTTTTTTACAATTTCCTTTATTCTGTGCTCGCGAAGGTTTAGCAGTTGCTTCATATCTGCAGGTGAGCAATGGTTTATTTCAATACAGGTCGAACCTCGTTATTACGAACTCGCTTATTGCGAATTCCTCGTTTTAACGAATTTTTTTAAAAGTTTGG